>JAQGAY010002401.1:0-10581 GCA_034698085.1 Polydesmus angustus
ATTTTAATTTATTCAATTATTCATATTTTTTAGTGTTTTATATCAACTTTGGTTCTATGGGGCGCTTATTGTGCTGTTGTGGTGGTGTTATTCACTGTGATAAAAGTGACCAACTATAGACTTCATTCTATGTTCGATACAAGTGAATGCTTACAAGATTCCACAGGGAGTAGCGGCAGTGGAAGCAGCGATGGAAGTAGTAATAGTTGCAGCAAATCTGGAGACCATGGAATAAACACCAAAGAATCCTCACCTGGTGTGAGGAGAATAAGGTATAATCGATAATTTTAAATTTTTATTAGCTGTTTAGTTCTTATTTATTATCATTTGCAGCCACGAAGGAATCGAAATGCAAACTTTAACTTCAAAAAGAGCCAGCAGCACTCCTCCCGTTCAATGTAGCTCAAGAAATTCGTTAACTGAAGACGATTTGGTGGGTCATCAACAATTAGATTCTACGAGTGTCGAATTCAGATGTTTTCCTGCATTAACTTCAGCCGATAATGGAAATAAATCTCGAAGCAGCACGATAGGTATGGCTTTTTATTGGTGAATACAGTATTTATAAACTTTAATAATAAGAACACATAACGCCTTTGTTTAGATTTAAAAGTTGATGTCCATAGAAATAATAGCTCAGGTAGCTCCGAAGATGGATTAATGAAACCAATTGTAGAATCTGCTATGGTCGTAATGACCGAAGAAGAAAATGTGCCTGAAAATCAAAGCGAAGGTTTGCGGAAAATATTTTTAATAAAATTTGAATTATAATACACGTATTATAATATTGCTATATATTTTATAGAATTTTATGAAAAAGCGAGAGAAATTTCTTTAGGACCAAATTCAGATACTCAAGTTAATAAAGATGGTTTGTATTAATATAAATGTATGAAAGTCAGCCGAAATTTTAAGTAATGATTGGGTGTATTTAGTTGTGCTGGAGATAAAAGAGAACACATCGGATGAATGCAATAATGCTGACAAAAGTGCAGTTAATCCACAGTCTTCTGCGGATTCACTAGCTTCACTATCGTCTATTTCGGCTAATGATGTATCGGGAAGCAAACGGTATACCAATCTCTCAAATCTTGCTCTTAGCCGGCCTAGTAGTTATAGTGCCTCATCGGCGATACTTAAAGAGATTAGCTCGTTTGATCAAGGTTTAGTGATGGAAAACATGTGCGCGAGACCTCGGTTTGGTTTTTCGCGGCAAGGGAGAAGAGACCGCGATAGGAAATTGGTGAGGAGAAGTAGAAGCGCTCTGGAAACGGGACCTTCACCTCATTCTCATCCAGGAGGTTTGGAGACATTGGACAATAGTAATGGTAATAATTATCGGAGAGCGACTGGAATTGTTAACACTAAAGGCTCGGCAGGCGGACGAAATAGTGATTTTTTTTTAAGGTCAAGTTTTAGTGAAGACATTAATCCTATCGTAGAATCAAAAGACGAGTTAGCTGGTAATCATAACAATTCTCAGTGTAGTGGATCTCAAATCGATGTGATCAAAGGCGAAGCTCAAGGCGTTCCAGCTAGAATAACAATTAAAGAAACAGATTGGGGGACTATATGGGGAGGATTTTTAGCGAGACATCAGTCGTTCGATTCGGGGTCTTCGAGGAACTGTGATAAATATAATAGTGGTCATAATGGTCTCAAAACAATCTCAAGACGGTCGCTGTCTGGGCGATCTGGGGCCGAAGAGAATAAAATCTTTGATTCAAATGAATTAGCAGAATTTCAAAGCAAACATTTTAGGCCTCAAAACTTAAATACGTCACAGACTTTGAGCCCCGATCTCCAGACTTCAAACTTATATGTAGATAGTAGTGATCGCAGTGTTACACACGTGACAACTCCCCCTAGCTGTTTTTCTCATTCGATTTCTGAGAATGAAATGAAAGTTAACGCGAGTGATGGGATAACGGCCACTAACGATCAATCTATTTCTAGTGATACAAACAATTTAAAAATTGAAAACGAAGACGTTGTCACTCCGACAAACTCACTTTCTGTTACTTCCAACGCTGATCAAAATGACGCATCTAGCACAGCCTCAAATTTGCCAACTGCAGTGTCACCGCCTTTTCTCACCTTCGATGTTATTGATATTTCAGCGAAAGCAAAAGCTAACTCCTTGTTTCTCCAGCATTCGCAATCAAATAATGACGGGTTGCAGCATTCGATGCCCTGTCAGTCAATTGTTTCAAGGACGAGTTTAAAATTACCTATAGGTGCCATACTTTCTTCAGCTGAACAATGTGCCTTGGATAGTTTGTTTAGTCCAGATGAGGAAGCATCGATCGCATCAAGTGAGAAAATTCTTGACAATTTATAATTTTATATTATTACTTTTATGCGCCTGTTAAAAATTATTTATTTTTTGGATGATTTGTGAAAATGTTATGAAATAATAATTTATTATAGGCTATGATGAAGAGGTTTTAGCTTATCTGAGAAAATTAGAAAGGGTAAAACCACCTTTAGCTGAAGGCGAAAGTACGGTTGGAAGTGCTCCATCAGACGTAAGTCTCCCATCTCCTTCTACGCCTGGTGATAATTGGTCGGTGAGGACTAAATCAAGTCAAGGTGCCATTCCTAAAAGAAAATTATCACAATTAGCATCTGAAGAAACGAATAACGGTAAATAATTTTTCTCTTCATCGACAGTGTTTTTACAAACTTAAACCCATTTTTTCCAATTATTTTTCAATGTTCAGCTGCTTCAAGTAATGATAGAGGGTTGTCAATTAACCAATCAGAAGTCGATGTTGATCATCGGATTTTACGACGTAGATTATTAGAAATTTTATATCGTCCAGACTTGGCCGAATTAGAACTTGGTAGAACTCAAGAAGGGGATTTAAGTAGGATTACCGAAAAAAGTGTAGAACTAGAATCTTCTATAGAAGCAAAAGACGAAAAATCTGTAGAAAGTATGTATTATCTATTCATTCATTATTAATTAATCTAAGGAATTTCATTTTTATTAAGAAACTCCAACCAGTCGGCAAGGAAAAGTGAACGGTCATAGGCGAAGGCATCACGCTAGTGGTGGCCACTGCACTATTTCCAATACGTCAGCTGAGTTATCATCTTTACTTCCAACCAGTGCCACGTCAGTTCCGGGTGTTCAAAGAAGGTAAAATTAATTGTATTATTAAATCGAATCAATTGTAAATGAGAAATAATGGTTATTAGTTTGGAAAGAAGTCGGAACCATTGGAGAATGGGAAGCGGATCAACAACCTCATCTTTAGTACCTAGGGATCGAAATCAAGGCCCCCCACTAACCGCTATTGCGTCAATGTTATCTAGTCCAGGCGCACACCTAGCTAGTTCCCACGATGACACGACGACAGGAGCTGTTCACTGCTTTCAAGACGAAAGAGGAAATTGGCTCATGTATTCTTTCGATGAAAACAGCAGTGGCATTGCCACTGATCTAGTCAGTTTATCAAATTCCAGATTACTTCAGACTACAGCCAAAAGCGACGCAAAGTGGTAGATTCAATTTTAATGAAATGATGAATTGATTGTTAGATTTTTTTTATTTATGATAGGGAGGCGTCGTCTCACTTATCATCAGCTTCAAGTTCAATAGGCATTTTAGAAGAACAGTGCGATTATATTGACACAGAATGTTTTCCTAGACCTCCTCGTAGAAATTTTCCATTTATGAGTGCACTTCAAGATTTTCGATCAAGGCAAATAGTTGGAATTCCTATGAATGATGTCACTCTTTCTCACGGTCGAAGTTCACACGGAGGAACGGACACAGACCTTAGCTCAACCGGAAAGTTGCGATTTGATGATGGACAACGCAAGCCAAAATATTTTTATAAATTTTTTCCAATTCCTTGTAAATTTGTTAAAGTGAGATTTGATCGATTGGCATTGCTAGCCATGTTAGACAGGTATAATTTGAAACAAAAATTTTAATTTATGTCATGTGTACAATTGTAAATGAATTGTGTTTTTATATTTCTTTAGGAATTTGACGGTAATTGAAAATATATTAGTTATTGTGTTAGCTGCTATTGTTGGAGCACTAGGTGGATTTCTGTTATCAGCCCAATACTTTCACGATTTTTGGATATTTTTATTTTGTTTTGTGATAGCAAGTTGCCAATATTCTTTGATAAAAGTTAGTATGCAAATTAAATAGTTTAGTAAAAAAAGCTTGTTTTTTAATTTTATATTATTCTTTAGAGCGTACAACCTGATGCTGCCTCTCCTATTCATGTAAGAACATTTTTTAAAATTTTGTTTACTTTCTTTTTTTACCGTACATTTTGTTAATTTACCACAGGGATATAACCGTGTAGTGGCTTTCAGTCGACCGATTTACTTTTGTATTTGCTGCGTCTTGGTTATTATTTTACAATACTGTTTAGATCATGGAATGTACAATACTGCCTTTACTCTATATGGCATACCCTTTACCAGTCGATATATTTTAAGTTTTTCTAAAGATCTCTTGCTAGGTATAAAGAACAATATTGACCTGTGTTACATGCGAATTTTGCATTATTGTTTTATTTTTAGTTTTTATTTTGTGCTTTCCTGTAATCTTCAGTTTTGGACTCCTTCCACAATTTAATACATTTCTTATGTATTTTTTTGAGCAATTGGATATGCACTTGTTTGGCGGAAACGGTAAGTCTTATAATACCACCTTTTAAAATTATATTGACTGATGCCAGATTTGCTTATTTATAGCGGTTACCAGTTTGACTTCTGCATTCTATTGCATAATTCGAAGCGTTTCATCAATTTGTGTATTATACGGTTTTGCCTATGGAGGTCTCAGGGTAGACAGAGCTAAAATTATATAAAATAATCATTTGCTTGAAAGCTATTATTTATTTTAGGAACCAATGGGATCGCAACACATTATGTTTTCTATATTTTGTGGAATGCTCGTGCCGTTATGTTATCATTTGAGTCGAAGTGCCAGCGACCCAAGTGTACTTTGGTATTTTTTTTAAATAATGCGGCATTGATAAAATTTTAAAAATATATTATTACAATTTTTTTTTCATTAGGTCAATTATCAAAAGTCAAATATGGTCTGATGACGAAAAAGATTCAAATGGTGTAATTGCAGTTGAAGATGAGCTGCTCGATCCTTTGCCTTCGAAAATGAGAAATACTGTGGTTAGAACAGCATTTCCAAGAAGCTTATAATTGTTTTTTTTACTAAGACATGTTTTTTTATAGCTTAATCGCTTGCGAGCTGATGTCATTGTCTGCCCTTTGATGGGAATTTTAGTGTTTGCAGTTCACGTAAGCACGGTTTTCACAACTTTGCAGGTAATTCTTGTCGACCGTTACTTAGATCAGGAATTTTTCATAAAAAGTTTCAATTTAATGTTATTTTTTAGCCTCTGATTAGTTATATTTTATACTGCATCGCTACCGTTTTTGGTATTGTTATACACTATGTCATTCCACAGATGAGAAAGCAATTACCATGGCTTTTTTGTTCACACCCTTTATGCAAATCACATGAATATAGACAATTTGAAGTCCGAGGTACGAAGTTTGATACTGTTTTGATAATTATTTTATTGATATATTTGATCATGTTAGATGCTGCAAAAATAATGTGGTTTGAAAAACTTTATGCTTGGCTTTGGTTTGTTGAAAGAAATATTATCTATCCCGTTGTTATTTTAAGCGTATTGACTAGAGATTCGCCGATTATAATTAAAAAATTTGGCGTGTGGTAAGCAATCATTTCCTAAATGTAAATTATGAAACGTATGTAACTGTATACACATTATTATTTAGTGGCGGGTCTCTTGTTGTCGTCATTGCGTGCCTAAAGTGCCTCCGACTTACATTTTCAGACGCTGCTCGCCAACATCAAATTCTTATTTTTACAGTACTTTTTTTCCATTACGACTTTCGCCTTTCTTCAGAAACCTTTTTAATAGACTATTTTATCATGAGCACCGTACTTAGCAAGGTTTTTATATTTAACTATTGATTACGAAATTTATAGAATCTTAACAGTTAATATCATGGGTTAATATTTTGTTTAGTTTTGTGAATTTGTACTGAAAATTCGATTTGTTATCACCTACATTGCTCCTTGGCAAATTACTTGGGGATCAGCATTTCATGCTTTTGCCCAACCATTTAGTGTGCCACGTATGTAAAAACTTAAATTAACTTTTTAAAATATAATTAATTTCTGTAATATTTAATGTTTTAGATTCAGCAATGCTATTTCTTCAGGCAGCTATTTCTGCTATTTTATCTACTCCTCTGAATCCGGTGTTAGGAAGTGCCATTTTTATAACTTCATATGTTCGTCCAGTAAAGTTTTGGGAGCGCGATTACAAGTAACTGTCTAAGCTGGTGTAATACTTACACTTATCAAAATTCAAAACTTTATTATTATTTATAGCACTAAACGTGTCGATCATACTAATACTAGACTTTCAACACACTTGGAGCGCAACCCCGGAGCTGATGATAATAACCTTAACTCAATTTTCTACGAACATTTGGCTAGGTCATTGCAGCATAGTTTATGTGGCGACCTTATGCTGGGAAGATGGGGAAACGTATCTCAAGGCGATTGTTTTGTCCTGGCTTCCGATTATTTAAACTGCCTTGTTCACATAACGGAATTAGCGAACGGACTTGTTAGTTTTCAAGTTAGGGGTTTGGAATTTCGAGGTTTGTACATGATTAAAGTTCTGATGTCATTGGGTTCAGTAAAATTTATTGACTTTTTTTTTATAAAGGTACATATTGCCAGCAGCGAGAAGTTGAAGCCATCTCTGAAGGAGTTGATGAAGATGATGGTAAGCATAAATTTTTATAGTACTCTTTAAAATTAATATTTTCCAACCTTTCGTTTTAGGTTGCTGCTGTTGTGAACCTGGTCATTTGCCGCATACTCTATCAGTCAACGCTGCTTTTAATCAGCGGTGGTTAGCTTGGGAAGTTGTGGTTACAAAATACGT
Source organism: Polydesmus angustus (assembly GCA_034698085.1). Classification (NCBI taxonomy): domain Eukaryota; kingdom Metazoa; phylum Arthropoda; class Diplopoda; order Polydesmida; family Polydesmidae; genus Polydesmus; species Polydesmus angustus. The sequence goes on from JAQGAY010002401.1 coordinate 6,987, forward strand.
TCTTGAGGGCTACAGTATTTCTGATAACAGCGCGGCATCCATGTTTCAGGTGTTTGATTTACGTAAGGTTTTGATTACCTATTATGTCAAGGTACTACATTTGAAATTAACAGTTTAAATCAACTATTAAATTATAATATTTTTATAGAGTATTATTTATTACATTCTTCATTCTGCAAAACTAGAAGACTGGTTATCTATGGATGCAATAGTAGATGCAGTACAATCAACACTTGATAAAAACTATGCAGACGTTGATCCAGTTTTCAATATGAATGTGGATGAAGATTACGACTTTCGTGCCCAAGGTGTATCCAGGAACAGCTTCTGCAATGTGTACTATGAATGGATCCAATTCTGTGCTAGCCGCAGAGAAAATGTAATTGCTTGTTTCAAGTCTAATAGACTACAGTATTTTAATAAGCGCTTATAATTTTTTTATTGATATTAGTCTGTCGAATGTGGGCGAGACTCTGTTCTAGTCTCATTGTGTTTCGCTCTTAGTATTCTCGGGCGCCGGGCTCTTGGAGCTGCTGCACACAATTATTCTAGGTATTTGTTTTTTCAATTCAATTTTAGAAATTTTTATTTTGGAATTATCTTAAATGCTGAACATTTTAACTTGCAGTAGCGTCGACTTTTTTCTGCACGGACTTCACGCTTTATTTAAAGGTGATTTTCGCATAACTTCGGTTCGTGACGAGTGGGTATTTGTAGATATGGAGTTATTGAGACGGGTGGTAGCACCAGGAGTTCGAATGGCGCTGAAGTTACACCAGGATCATTTTACATCACCGGATGAATATGACGATCCTCAAGTGCTTTATAGTGCAATCAGCAACCACGAGTTAAATTTAGTGATATCTCATGAAGGAGATCCAGCTTGGCGAAATGCTGTTCTTTCAAATAAACCTTCTCTGTTAGCTTTAAGGTATGTGTATTCATCTGCATTTGCGTCATTGGAGACTTATTTTAATTAATTTTCCTATATTAGGCATGTAGTGGATGACGGCTCTGATGAGTATAAAATAATCATGTTAAACAAACGGTATTTGAGCTTTCGTGTGATCAAAGTTAATCGGGAATGCGTGCGTGGATTATGGGCAGGGCAGCAGCAAGAACTAGTGTATTTACGAAATCGAAATCCCGAGAGGGGAAGTATTCAGAACGCTAAACAAGCGCTTCGAAACTTGATTAATTCATCGTGCGATCAACCTATTGGCTATCCAATTTATGTTTCACCGCTTACAACATCTTATGCTGACACAAATTCGCAACTGTGTTCTGTACTCGGAGGATCAATAAGTTTTGGGGCCATTCAAAATGCTGTTATGAAATTCTGGTGCAGGTAAACTTTTTAAATTTAATTTTGTAATTGTACGTTAAAGCGCTTAATTCCAAATTATTTAACTTAATACAAAATTCAAATACAGTACTTATGTATAATTTGGAAAGGAAATTATTTTATAAAGCAGTCACTGTTGTACTGTTTGAGTCAATTTCTTTTTTCAAATGCTATTTTATTTGATTGTGGTTTTGTCCCAATGTTGTCTTAACTTTCTTCTTTGTCTGTGCTTATTTTAATCGTCATAATAACTAGAATGAGAAGACGATGTGGGGAAAGTTGTTCAAGTGGTGGTTCAGTTCCTAGAGATGATATTTGCATAGGTCAAGATGGAGTTTATTCAACTACGCCATGCATCGCTCCGTCTGGTAGGTTTTAAGTGTGCATGCTGTTTTTTTTTTTGCTCAACTTTTTTTCAACTTCAAGCTTTTATGTCTATTAAGTTATAATCTATTTATCAATTAGCTTACGTTTTTGAAAGAAATGTTTATATATAAAATTTATTCTTGTTTTCAGTAAATACTCTGCAGTCCAGCAATCAGAACACAACTAACAGTCATTCCGGCGATAGTTGTCACACTGGTGGTAGCAGTATGGGGAGAGGTAGTTTAGGTAGAGGAACGAACATATCAGTGAATCGTGGAAGTTTGATTTCAAATATGAGTTCGGTTGGAAAACCTAGCACTTCTACATTAGCGAGCATGGCTGCTGGACTATTAAGTGAGACAAGCAGTCTTCGAGACTTAAATCGTGAGACTAACGGAAATAATCAAAACAATTGTGGCAACGGTAACAGTAGTAATAGCAACAGTGCGCCTGTGATTACAATGACAAGCTTTTGCACAAGAAGTAGCAGCGGGCACAATAATAACAGCAGCGTTGTTGCAACTTCTACAATGAACGCCGGTTCGACCGGAAAAAAACATCGTCATGAGTCTGGCGCCATTCACCGTGTTAAGGTAAATCTTTAAAAGTAAATTATTTACTGTAATAAGTTATTGAGCATTGCTTTTATTAAATTAGATAATTGATCCGAGCCAAGTTTACGATACTATCAATCTTGGTCGTCGTATTGACGTTCAGTGGCCTGACGAAAGTATGAGACAGAAGGGTGGGAAAAATCATTGGCAAGGGTGGGCTCCGGAAAAAGGAATGGAAGGAGCGGTAGTTCATCGCTGGATTCCTTGTCACAAAGATCTTGGACGCAGATCGCATGTTGATCGTACAATTATGCTAGTCAAAATAGATGACAAATTTGTGCCGATTGGAGAAGGCGGAGTTCAGTATCTTGGAGCGGAAGTATAATTAAATTATTATAACTGAACTCTTAAGCCGTGTTAGTCGTTATTTTATCGGTCACCGCGTAAATCAGTTATTAGTGTCTAATCACTCAGAGATGCAGAAACGGGTTTTGGAAATATTAAAAAAAAAAAAAATATCAAATTAAGATTTTTTTTGTTTTTCTGGAGAAATTTTATTTACAAAAAAAAAATCGATAAAAAGGGTTAGATTGAAGTAAACAAACAAATAGTATTAAAATAAAAGTAATTAAGACAAAATTGTATTAATTAATTAATTTTATAATTTTAAAAGGGTGATGTACATTTAAAATACCGAAATTTTTAAAACTATTGTTTTTAATCTTGATTGAATATCGTAAGTACAATCAAAATCATTTTGTTATTTCTACATACTCTTTTTTTACGTTATTATTGTGAAAGATACTTTTATTTAATAAAAATAGATTCTTTAAAAATACGACGAAAATCTATTAACAAAAATTTTATTCTATTGTAATTAACAATTATGCATATTTTCGTCGCACTTTGGAAGAATTTTATTGTATATTAATTATTATTGATGTCGGCAAGCCTTTCACAATAATTATTATAGTCCAGTTTTTTTTAAGTGACCGTGATAAGTAAATTCATAAATTAAAAGTTAAGCGCGGTTTATTATTTGGAAAATAAACTTCGCTACAATTATACTCCCGATAAATAGATTTTAAAATCGAGCAGTTATTACAGGTGAAGGTGAGAGGTATTCCTTATGTAAATGTGATACTTACATATTACCGTAACTTATTTGTATTATTGCGAAAACAAATTTGAGTTAGATATAGAAATAGAATGATTAAAAGCAATGATATAATTGTGTATAATGTATATACAAAAATTATAATTCTATAAAATTGATTATTTATACTTAATAATGAATAAATAGTCTTCAATTTGACATGTCAATAATTTT
>JAQGAY010002402.1:0-10579 GCA_034698085.1 Polydesmus angustus
AGTTTATTTATTTTTTCGTTACTTCAAAAGTTTATTATCTTTTACGCATCGATCCGGGCTTCGACTCTCCAGTACGGACCGAGGAGCCGACATTTTTGGGAGTTGCTAATGAGAATTAAGATGGGGCCAGGTAATTGGAAATAATTTGTGTCTCGAGTAGCTCGATGGTGGCTTTTTGATTTGGAATTCAATTCAGATAATATTGTCATTAATCGTTGGAACTGTTTTTTTGTTTATTTTTGTAGTTGTAAAAATGAGTTTGAAGTGCGATATAAACTGTGATAATATTATTGAGCATTTAAATTCAAATTATCGAGATTGACAATTTATACATTTGGGCAATGGATTGTAAGCAAGAACTATTCTTTTTACTAATCTAATTTTTTAATTTGATAGATAACATTGTAGAAGAGTTTCGTTTTTAAAAAAAAACTTGGTTAAATATTTCAGATAAAAGTAAATTCCTAAAGTTATCATAATTTTGGAATGAATTTTTTTGAGGGATCGAAATTTGTTAATTGATTGCAATCTGAAAAAGCATTTATTTGATGTACAAATTCTATATACAGCAGTTGAATATTTTTAAGGGACAGAAATTTCGAATGTTTAAGAATATCTTCACTTAGTTCTAAAATTGATAAAAGTAGGATAATATTTGAGATTTTTAGATTAAATTTATTAAATAATGCTGATGCCCAATTTGAATTTAACCTGCCAAAGTTAAAACCCGATCGACACTTTAATAATTATTTATTTATACTTTTCGATATTTTTAATGTTAATTAATATCTCGCACGCATCCGATCAACTGGAGAATAATAATTGTTAATCCGTTTGGCATTTAATTTTTATTTTGAAAACTAGGTTAGCGCGGCGCGAGAAATACTTTCCTTGCAGTTTTTAAATAAAGTATTAATTATTGTTTTAGTTCCTTACATTGAATAGATATGGATTAGTTAAGTATTATATAAACTTCACGACTTCTAATTACCGGTATTTAATAATTTCTGCCTAACGGTAAATGTTCAAAGATTTAAATTCATGGAGGAGCTTTGTAGCTCAAGATAAATTTTTTTAAAAAAGTGGAATGGAATTGAAAAATATTAAAAAAAAAAAGAAAAACAGAAGAGAGGTGGGGGAGGATCGATGCAAAATTTTAATTTCATGAATAAAATTATTTCCACTTTTTTTAAAACATGATTTATTGTATTTACTGTAATAATTCTATTGTGGAAGAGGGTGTTCATAAAATTTATTAGTAGATTGCGCGTATAAAATTAATATAAATTACCTTATATTGCAGGGGGGATTATTTAATACCTGAATTAAGAAGAAAGAAAAAAAGAAAAGTTAGCCAGTAAATAAACAGAATATTAAATACAAGGATATAATCAAAATAACAATGGGGATTTTCTACAGTTCGCGCGAAATTCACGCTAATATAATTATCGATTTCAATAGCTTTAATGAGTGTAATCAATCAATATCGTTGAAAATAAAGTTTCTTGCGAAACGCCCTAATTTTTCTACAGTACAATATGTTGATTTATTAGTTGCGTGTGAAATCTCTGTATCATCTATTATTGTTTTAGCATAGTTTTAGTTTACAAACATTGAAGTGAATTCATCGGTTGCTATGGAAATTCTCAATTTGTTTACGCGTATCTAGGAAGTGACGTCACTGGTAAGCATCTGATGAAATTGGTGTGCAGTACAAGTAACACAGATGGGAATTATGGTGGCAGTTGTAGAAAGTAAACGGTGAAGTTCGCATGCAGACTTTGCAACCAGATTGCAGGGATTTCACCCGTCGAAATAAATCTGAATGACGTCCCTTGAAGATACTTATCAAGGCCGCAAACGAAAAGTACCTGAGTATTCCAACATGGATCTCGACCAACACAACGAACGCGCTCATTCAAATGGCTGTGGAACTCGAAACAGCGTTGTCCAAGCTTTGCTTACAGGTGATTCGCAACTTTATTTTTTATTATAATAATAATTCTATTACGCGTAATAAATAATTAATTTTTTTTCATTCGCATTTTTGTTTATTACGTTGCGGTTTGTTATGATCGTGCATGATAAGCTCGAGGCAAATTTTGCTATTAATTTTATACCATCTTCTAATAAGATCTAGCTCGCTGAAATTAAAACATAGAAATGTTTACAAATTTTAATGTTTTTACATTAGTTTATTTCGCCGTTTGGTTAATGATTCAAGGTTTATGTGCATGAAAAATTATTTGTAAATAATAATCATTATCTTTAAGTTTTGTATGAGGCCGCGATGAAATTGTAAGCACGTGATTGCGTGATAACCAAGTTCACTCGATCAGCCTTGCGTTGTCGAATAACGCAAGGTTATGAGGTATAGTACTCACGGCTACGTAACATTAATTTAATCTAACGTTTTTATAACATTTTTTTGCATTAAATTTTTTTAAAGTTGCAAACACAGTAGTACTGAACTTGACCTACTGACTACACTGTATTCCCCTGTGAAGTCAGAGTCGGATTTAAAATGCGGCCGCCCGGAGACCCAAGTTTTCTCTTTCTGCACTGAAAACACTCTTACAGTATTATGTTTTGAAGAAAAATAAAGTTTGATAAAATAGAAACAATTTCGAAAATGCCGAGCAAAATAATTAACAAATTTATTTCTTTAATGTTTAAGTTAAACCAAGATCGTTAAACATTCAATTATTTTGGTAATAATAATGGCTAAGTTAGAAACTTACGTAACTTCACTTTTTTTTTCTCTTTCCAAAATTATTGACATTTGGATTTTGGCACCAACCAGCTAGGAGAATATATTTTTAAATCCAGCTTTATAGAATTTCTCGTAAATCCATTAAAATCTCTTTTGGTGAAAATTGTTGATTTTCTGAAATTCTTAATTCCCATCAAAATTAATGTAAATTTTTTTTTGATGAAAACAGTCATTTCAGTTAAACTTATTTAAAAAAATATAATTGTTATTCAATGTTTATTTTATTAATAAAGGTAAGTAGTTAACTACTGTACTGTATTAAAGATTAAAAATTTAAAGCAAAAATTAATATACCGGTAAAACCGGTAAATAAAAATTAAATAAAATATATACAGTAATTAATTGTCACTTTTACGTATTATTTTGCAATTTTTGTTAACAAAAATTATACAGTATTATATTTACCGCATGTAGAAAGGTTTTTTTTTATTTTTTTGGAAAAAATAATTACATGAATGTGTTGCATGTTGTAATTATTGACAAGTAAGCTTGAGCAAAAATGTCTACTCAAAATAAGGAAAATACATATCACCTTACATTGTAATCAAATTACGATCATTTACATTTGCTGCCCGCCGTAACTTGGTTGTCATGCGTGATTAAATTAGGACTTAAGATTATTACTGTATTTTTTTTTTTTTTTTTTTTGGAGGCCAAGGGAGTTTGATTACAATGTACATGTATTGTTTATCCGCTAGTTCTTGCGGGCAAGTTAATATAATCTTAGTTCTAAACAAAACTTAAATGGTCTATTTCAATAACGTCTCTATAAATAATAGTTTCAGAGCGTCAAACGTCCATTAAAGGTTTCTCGAAAACAACTGAGTAAACACAACTAAAATAAATTACCAAAATGACTGTAATTATTCTAAATTTACTTATCAATAACTAATTGAACTCCAGTTCTTCACGCAGCATAACTGTTGAACAAGTGGTAGCTTAAATGGAAATACTGTGCGAGTCGTGGACCAATCGATTTGATGGTCCAATAGACTTATTAAAAGGAAATTCGTATTTGATTTCTCATGCGAATATGGGTAGCCCCCTTAATCGTTTGAAACATGAGTTAAAAAGTTTCAGTCGCAGCGTATGCAGCAGCTATAACCCTTTCAAATTATTAATCTATAATTCGAATTACTGCATGTTATTATCTAATAAAAGTGATTTTTTTTATTACCGTATTAAAATGTAACGATCAATCATTGTAAACAAAAACAATTTTTTTTTCTTTCTTGTTTTGTTACAGATTTATACCAAATTACAATGGCCTACGCATATTGGAAAGCAAATAAGTGTCAGGATCACGCAGTTTTTGAATTATTCTTTCGCAAAAATCCTTTCCGTGGCGAATTTACTATTTTTGCGGGACTAGAAGATTGTCTGACGTTTTTGGAAAATTTCCAATATTCCGATAGTGGTATAAAAATTATCTCTTATTACAAAATAATACTCTTAATAATTATTGTTAAAGTTATAATAAATTGGAAGTGAATTAGTTTTTTTTTTCCAACAACAATTTTTTTTTCTTTTTCAGACATTGAATACTTACGAAAGACCTTACCTGTAAATACAGAACCCGAATTTTTTATTTTTTTACAAAGTTTGAGCGCCAAAGAACTTACGGTCTACGCCATCCCCGAAGGTTCAGTAGTTTTTCCTCGGACTCCGCTTATGAGAGTGGAAGGTCCTTTACCCATCGTACAATTGGTTGAAACTACTTTACTTACCCTGGTTAACTTTGCTAGGTATTTAAAAAATATATTTTGCTATTTGTAGAATTTTTTTTGTAAATGGAAATGTCGTGTTTAGTCTCATTACTACAAATGCTGCTCGTTACCGAATTGCTGCTGGAACTAAGATGAAACTTTTTGAATTTGGTTTACGGCGCGCTCAGGGGCCCGATGGAGGCCTATCAGCATCTAAATATGCATTTATGGGAGGTTGGTATACAGTCCAATTGCAGTTCAATATTTTGTTTCATAAAATTAATTCATTTTACGTTTAATTTAGGATTTGATGCGACTAGTAACGTTTTAGCTGGCAAATTATTTAACATTCCTGTTAGTGGTACTCACGCTCATGCATACGTTACCTCGTTTTCCTGTCTTAGCGAATTAACCGTTACTGTGAGCAATTAATTTCATTAAGAATGAGCAAAATTCTTTGTTAATGTATGAATGGCTAGAATATAAAGGCGAAAAACATTCCCGGTACTGATGTGAATGTCATTGAAAAAGCTAAAGAATGGAGGGCGAAATTATCTAATCTGATGCAAGTTCTTCAAGAAGAAGCAAATGACGGAGAACTTGCGGCATTTATATCATTTGCGGTGGCATTTCCGGATGGATTTTTGGCTCTGATCGATACGTATGACGTTCTCAGGTAATATAATCTTTTTTTCTTTGGATTTTAATAGGTTATTATAAATGCTAAAGCAAATTTCTAAGAAATAAAAGTGAATTTAAATGCGATTTATTATCTGAAAAGTACTTTCAAGTGATTTTTTTTTTATTTATTTGCATTCTCCTAAATTAAATGCATTTTTTTAAATTAATTTGTCAGCGTTGTTAATAATTTTCCTTACCACAAAGCAGTTATTAATTATTGTGTTTATGATTGATAATAAATTGCAAGGTGCGTGCATATTGTGGGAAACTGCCCGTACTTTTAAATTACATTTTTTTATACTAATGATTTTTCATAATACAATGATACTGTATGTACTGTATTTGTGCATCTTTCCTCTTACCTACCTATACAGAAGCACTTCTCGTCCGGGACGTCCTTGTCTCGCGAGCACCTATTTGTGCCGAGACAGTCGATTCCGGTAAAGTCGAAATCTATATTTATTTACTTTGCTTCAAAAGCTCTATATTTTAATTCGCTGACCATTTATTTTAATGGAGAATGTAGATATGTTTATCCCGTAGAATTCCCTTTTAATGCATATGCTTGCTTTTAATAAACAATTCTAATACGGTATGTTCTAATTTATTCAATTTTGTTAATAACGGATATTTTTGTATAGGAGTGGTCTATTGAATTTCTGTGCCGTCGCATTAATGCTAAATGATCTTGGATATCATGCTATTGGGGTTCGAGTTGACAGTGGAGACTTGGCCTATCTATCAAATTTGGCTCGTTCAACATTTATCGCCATTGCAGAAAAGTAATTTTAAAATTTGATATGCTATTTTTGCTACTGACGTAGCCTATTAATAATGTTGTAATTATGCAAATAATTTATTTCAATTTTAAAGGTATAACATTTCATGGTTTGCGGATTTAATGATAATAGCCAGTAATGATATAAACGAGGAAACTATAATCTCTCTAAACGAGCAAGGTCATAAAATTAATTGCTTTGGCATTGGAACTCATTTGGTAACTTGTCAGCGTCAACCAGCTTTAGGTTGCGTTTATAAGGTGGGTAAAAGTTTTCTATATTGAAAAAAATCTATACCGGTAATGTATATTAATCAGCTTTTATGGATTTAATTACTCCAGATGGTGGAAGTTAATAACAATCCAAGAATTAAGTTAAGTCAAGATGTTGAAAAGATTACTATGCCTGGAAGAAAATCACTATATCGACTTTATGGGAATGATGGTAATTGTTTGAGTATATTAAGGAAAAGGATTTAAATTGTAAACAAAATGTTTAGGACATGCTTTGATTGACTTACTGCAAAGGCCTTCTGAACCGCGTCCTCAACCTGGGAAGAAGGTTCTGTGCAGACATCCCTTTCAAGTATAACTTGTATATTAATATCTATCTGGATGAAACTTTCTACTTTAGTAATACCTTTCAAGGAATCGAAACGGGCTTACGTGTCACCAACGAAGGTGGAATCTCTTGTAAAATTGTATTGGGAAAATGGACGAGTATGACGCTCGATTTTAAATGAGTACATAGTTTTGAAAATATTTTTCTAATATAAATTTTTGATATTTTAGATTATAGAACCAATGCCATCACTCGCTGAAAGAAGGAATGGGGTGGAAATTTCTTTGAAGACACTGCGATCTGACATTAAACGTCATTTAAATCCTACACCTTATAAGGTAATATATTTTTTAAATGTACTGTACTTGTTTAAAAGTAATTTTGTTAATTAATGTGATATTTAGGTGTCGGTGTCTGACAAATTGTATAATTTCATTCATGATTTGTGGCTGCAAAATGCCCCCATTGGAGAGTTATATTGACCGCCAACATTAAAAAAGGTCACGATTTGTATAAATGTAGTTATGAAAATATAAATATAAAATCATTTTAAATAAGTTAAAATTTTATGAAGAAAACTTCAAATCTCTATGAGACAAGTTACCGGTAACTAATTTAGTAATTTTTTAAAGTTTTAAAAAAAATGAATGTTTAGTTTTCATAACAATTTCGTTCATTTATTTTCGTTTGTACAATTTAATTTATACGATGTCATAAGCTAGTCAAAATATTATAGTATTTCAGTGATCGCAATATTTCGAGATTCAAAGTAAAAGCTTTAATTATGACGTCGTTAAATTGTTAAACTACTGTGCATTCTTATTTTTCAAGGTTTTTCAATCATTTTCTTGTAAATTAATTGAAATTGAGAAGTTTTCCGTTAGAAACTGTGGCGAGCGAGTACTTAACAAAATTTTAAAAAAATGTTTTAAAGCAAATTAAATATTTTTAGTGTTTTAAAGCAACCATTCTAGATTCTAATCTCCAAATTAAAAAAAAAGTTTACCATATTATAGAACCCATAAAGTGTGATTTTTAAATGCACTAAATTAAAATTATTGTAATGGAAAATAAACTTATTATTTTTATTAACACAGTATAATGTTTAAATATTTAATTGCAAAGTGATCGCTGACGACATGGTTCTGCAGGTACAGTAGTGATATATTGTTAATTGTCGTAAAAAATTTGACAAGACTGTTTTTATTTACTTTTTAAATTAATTTAATCTGCATGTTGATGCTGCGCTTCTGCCTCATGCCAATTATTACGCAGAGCTTCAATGATACGATTGAAGAGGCTCGATTTCGATATGCCGAAACCACAACATAAAATAACAAATACCCAAGCCAGCCACAAAAACGGATCAACTTCAACTGTTGGAGTACTCGATAGTGGTCCTTCAAAATCTGCCGACGTAACATTCTGTATTCCATCAGGAATCAATCCCGTATAGCGCGTTATAAATGCTGCAAATTTCTCCAAAGTATATTGCGAATCGTTAAATTTTGCAATGGGATAACCTCCATGGAAAATCATTAATGTAGGTAAGCCAATTATTCCTAATCTCGCGGCTAAGCTGTAAAAATTTTTAATCCACTTTTAATAATTTAAAATAACTTATTTTTTAAAAAATAATTAAAAGTGCTGGTACCTAGAATACGCTGACGAATCTATTGCAATGCAAAGTACATCTGGAAAGATTCGAGGTAAGGCATTATAATGAGGAGCAGCTGCTGCGCTGAAATGACAAGACGTTTTGTAGAATAAAACTGCTTGACAAAATCCATTACTCGAATTGTGAGGAACACTTTGAACAGAAATCGTCCACATACTATCCATTATCTGACAAAGTGTTAATAAAAACTATAAATAACGCGCATATTATATTATTTTATCGGTTTTAAAGATTTTACCTGAACTGTAAGATTTGTGTTAGTCTCATTTCGTGGTAAACAGGTTACTTTCTTCGTTCGCGTGCCGCTGCAGTTTGTTTTATTACAGTCCGTTTGCCCCGCATCTTCTGTTATGTTCGTAGCAACCGACGAATCATTTTCCGGATTTGTCCGATTCAATAACTCTTCAGTTGCGTTCGTCCCCGTTGACACTTCACTTTCTTTCGCTTCGACATTGTCAGTCGAATCCGTAGCCGTACCTACATCATTTTCAACGGGTTTAGGCTCATTTTGTGTGCTTGAATCTAAATTCGTATCATTTTGAAGAGATATCTCCGAGCCGGAATGCAGAGAAACACTCGCTATAATACATCGATTGATTTCATTAATAATTAAAACTACAAACGCAGTAACAATTACACCTCGTGTACTCACCTACAAGTAAAAAACTAATTAATAACCATTTTTGATGCATTTCATGATTAATTTGTCAATCCATCACTTATTGATCGCTACTCATTGATTGTCGAAGAAGTTCTTTCTCCTTGAATCCTTCGAGTCATCTGTGAACTCCGGTGTACACAAATGCTAGAGTGGACCATGTGTCCATAAGCCACTAATGATCCGTTCTTCCAATGGGGCAGCAACACGAGCATTGACGTTTTCGTCTGACGTCATCAAACATGCATAATGTTATAAATTAATAAACAGGATAGAATCTGATAGACTATAATTTTTAAATTTAAGGTGAAAAATCGGTAAAATTTAGCAACAAGATTTAAGTTTTATTAATATAATTATAATTTAATTAAAAGATTATTTATTCTTAAAATGTTGGTCACACGAGAGCATGCGCGTAGCAGCGGCAAAATGTTGTGATAAAAATTTGGTGTGTCGAAGATCATGGAGGGGAATAGAGATGAGAGTGAAAAATGCTTCAAATTAGCCGAAGAATGTCTTAGTAAAGGATTAACGGATAAAGCGAAGAAATATTTGTTGAAATCGGAGAAATTGTATCCTTCAGATAAAGCTAAAGGTAAGAATGGTTTAAAAATATCAACTCGGGAGTTTCAATCGTTAATTAGGTTACGGTAATTCCAAGTACTTACGCAATGGTCAATGGATTCTAGGATTAATAAATTACGTTTCACTCGTGATGTCTTTCTTCTAATGCTCATATTATTATTCGATTAAAATAATTTGGCTTACGATTTATTGTTTTTTAGAATTATTAAGTCAAATAAGTGATATGGATTCCCCGACGGACGAAAATGTTTCGAAGGAAAATGGAGATGTTCGGAAGCGAAATGTACCCAACACATCTGAATCAACGTACGAAACGACGGAAAACAATGTAAGGCACGAGTATACCAAGGACCAAGTAGAAGCTGTGAGAAAGTAAATTCAATTTTCAAGTGTTTGCCAAGCTGGTTTCGTAAACCTTGTTTTATTTTTTTAGAATTAAAAAATGCAAAGATTACTATGAAATTCTTGGGGTTACTAAAGAAGCTGCGGAAAACGAATTAAAGAAACAGTATCGTAAACTCGCTCTTCAATTTCATCCTGATAAAAATAAAGCTCCTGGTGCTGGAGAAGCGTTTAAGGGTATAGCAAGCATTTCATTTTATAACTATTAGTTGTGTACGTAGATTTAGACTTTACTTATTTTAGCAATCAGTAATGCTTTCATCGTGTTGAGTGATGCCGAAAAAAGACGAAGGTACGATCTGATGGGACCTGAAGAAGAACAGAGAACCCGGTCTTCTCGACACGAATATGAATATTCTCGAGGATTTGAAGGCAAGCGTTTACACGTATTTAATTTAATGAGTACATCACTCTTCTAGCATTATTTATAAAAAAAATCTAGATAATGTATTATGAGGAAGGTTTTTTTGCTATTTCTAAAATCCTTCTTATTAATGTTAAAATTTAATCATTTAATATTACACCAAAATACACTAATATAAAACAATTGTCTTTTCCAAAAACGTTTCTGGAGGAGATAATCTAACTGAAATCCGTCGTTGAATTACGACTATATTTATGCGCAAATGGAAGTTGAAATAGTATTGGCCATACATTTTAAAATATTAACGGAGTCACGTGGATAATAGTCTACGTAAAAGTGATTTGGTTAAAATGTTAGTTTGTGAAATTTTTTTCGAGATAGGCATAATTTTG
>JAQGAY010002403.1:0-10578 GCA_034698085.1 Polydesmus angustus
TTATTTTTTACTATCAATTGTTTTTTATTATTATTTTTATTGTAGTTGGCAATAATTATTTTTTGCCTCCCTATCAATTGTTTCTATTTATTCTATTGTTTACCAAAACTTTATTAAACCAATTTTTATTTTTATAAATAGAAAAAGTTTGAGAATTATTTGATAAGTGACGTTTCTTTTTCACTGTTATTATAATACGCTTAGCATTTAAATGTGCAATAATGAAGACTTTTTTACTAGTTAGTCATAAAAAAAAGTTTTGATATTTATATTAAAACGAAAATCTCCTTTCTACCAATTTACTTTAATACGAAAAAATGATTATACGTTTCATCAACTTTTTTTTATAAGATTTTTATGGACATAAAAGTGGGCTCAAGGGCATCTCCTGTTGAACTCGCAATGGGTCGAGTAGTATCGTCGTTATCATTCTTGAAAATCATAAGATTCAACGAGCTTTAAAAAAATTATTTATACAGTGAAACTTGTGTAAAGCGGAATGGTGCGGTATCCACTTTTTCCCCGTTCTACTAGGTTTCCGCTATATAGAGATTGTGGAGGAAAAATAATACAGTAATGGACAGGAGGGAGCCAGCTGAAAACCTTAATATCTCTCTAACAATTATATACGGACTTTTAAGGTTTTAATCTGACTCATCCTGTACAGCATTAAAAAAATAAGCCAAGAAACCACAAAATAATTATGGAAAACAACAATACTTGTATTTTGCAATTTTTAGTGAATTTATAAGAGCAATTTTTATTAAAACACATTTTTGCTTTTTCTGAACTTTACTTAAAAATGTGTTTTACTTTCCGCTTTAAGCTGAGTTAATAATAGCTCTTAAAATAAATGTCCGTTTCCGTGTTAGACAGGTTCTGTGCCTTACATCCATTTTAACATCGCATTCTTGACTTTTTTCTCCGTTCTTACAGGGTGTCCGCATTAATCAGGTTTTTACTGTATATCTAATTTTACTTAAAAACATTTTTAAGTTTAAAAAATGTTCGGCGTTTGTGTTGTTGTTTTTTTTATGATAAAAAATGTAAATGTTATTAAAGCTCCATCATTGGTTTTGAGGTGAAGAGCAAAGCCCTGCGTGTCAAATGGCTCTCTCTCCTAATAAAAAAATAGTTGTTAGGTTGTTGTTCTTTACGCGTGCGTGAGACTTGATTTCTCATTAGAATCAAACGCTGATTATGGTGCTTGAGTGTATACATTTAAACGGAATGATATATAGACTATAATTTAAAAAAACAAAAAAAAACCAGAGAGAGAGATAACAATGCGCAATAATGATTAATAAGGGATTGGCGTCAGGTGTTTTTTTTAGAGAGAGAAAATCTTAGGTTATGACGTCAATAATTTCCAAAATAACGTCGTTAGTTGTTTATGTGATTATGGATTATCAGTTTTGACCTTTTTCGATTGGCTCGATTTTTTTGCATACATTAAAAATTCCTATTGAAACTAGATTAGAGTGGAATTTTGGATTGACGTCATAAGCGTATGGAAATTTAATTTTTTAGAAGAAACAAAAAAAAATTTCAGCATGTTTATTATTATTATTATCTATTATAAAAAATAAATGTTAAAATATAACCTTGAAATTTAAAAAAAAAAAATTCAGTTAACGAGATTAGCAATGGCAGGTTGGGTCTTGGTACCACCGATATCATCTAAATTTCGTGACACGAGGGGGGTGTGGCCGGTGAGGTCTGATACTGAATCTCGCTTTCAATCATAGATTGCAACTAGAAAATGCAAAACGTCACGGATGTTTTTTTCCTTTTTCGAAATTTTACTTAAGAAAAATAATAACTTTTTTCGTGGTATTTTTTTCCCCCTCTTCACGTCCTTGCAATCAGATATTTATTTATTTCAATTTCATTTAATTTTTTTTTTTTTTTTTTTACTTGTCACTTTGTTCAACTTGTCTTAGCTCGTCAAATTAGTATGCAGAATGCGTGATAAAATATTATTTTATGAGCGCCGGTAGGCAGCTGTGTTAGAGCGACCATGGGGCCTCAGGGTTGTTGGTAAGGGGCCCATAAGGGGAACTGGATTTTAAAAACATTTCGCCCGTCATTTGCGCGAGCGTTTGCTTCGTTAAACTCGATTTAAGGGAGTGTTTATGAACTAAAACTCCATTTAAGCCAAAATTATTTTCTTAACACTTAATTTAAGCGAATGTTTACTTTTTAAATCTCAATTTGCGCGAGAATTTACTACCTTAAACAACTATGCTTAAACTCTTATTTAAGCGAATGTTTACTTACTAAAAGTACTGCAGTTTATTTCTTAAAAGCTCCATTTAAGCGAGCATTAGCGTTTTGAATGCCATTAAAGCAAGTTTTTACATTCTCACACCCCTCAAATTCTATTTGCGCGAGTTTTTAATTTTTGTAACTACCAAAAATTTGACAATAATACCGTAATTATTATTCTCGTACCTTTTTAGCGCTAAATTATTCTGGGCCTGCGAAACCGATGCCTGTTCTGAGTGTATAATATTCGGATTGGCATGCATTTGTTTGTAGTGGTATCGAAATAATAGATGGTGTGAATGAATTTTTCAAAGTGAACGAGTAGTTAACCGATAATCTTATCAGTTTTTAATATAATATTTTGTAAAAGCGAGTGTTGTTGTTTCCTATGCTGATTCTAATCGTGTTACGCGTTCTTCTTACATGACTACAGTTTTAATGGGGAGGGTGGGAAATGTTGTGGTCACATTTTTACGTTTGTAGCCTAGTTTTAACGAATAAAATCTATAAAGGAAAAAAAAAAACATGGGAGAAGGAGAAAAAAATAGGTTTTTATCTTTGAATTGATTGAAATCGTTATAACATTTTGCTATAATGAGGTAAAAAGAAATTTTTTTTTAATACAAACAAATTTTTCATTTTTACGTAACTTGTAAGAGAACGTGATTTTATTATTAATTTCAGCTACATATAAATTTGACAGGCTTATGCAGAACGCAACCAATGCACTAAGGCATTCTATTGGGTTGATAACTTTATGCAGAACATTTTCCAATTGTCATTTTATTCGAATAATATACCGGTACAAAAAATATAACAAATATTTTTTTAATGCAAAACGGTGGTCTCGCTTTACATCGTAGATACGTTCTCAAAAACAAAACGCGAAGCGAAGAACAGATGATAGAGTGCAACCTAAAAATGCCACTTCGAAATTTAATTAAAAATTAGTGAAATCTAGTAGCAAGAACGATGCAAAAGCGAAAATACTACGATGTAAAGCGGGGGAGGGAAGGTGGAGGTTTGACTAGTATGTAAAATGATGCGAAAAATAAAACGATGCAAAACGCGGTCTGGCGTTTTTTTTTTAAAAAAAAAGTTCTCAAGTGCAGAAGAAAAGCATTAGCGGTTTTTTTCAATAGCGTATTCATAAAAAAAAAATGGAAAATTAATTTTTCGTTCTCAGAATTTTAACTGATAATAATAAAAAAAGTTCATTTCGACAGTTTTAATCTCTCGTTTTAAATTCGCCTTTTAACGGTTTATACATATTAAAAATTTTTACCGAAAGCATTTATACACCGTGCATGATTATAAAAAAATAATCTGTAAAATTGTGCTCATCTTCTGTCTATATAATATTAGCGTGAGAGATGCGCATCCTTCATCTGGGATTAGTGTCTACGCTGATCCACACGTGTTGCTTATGAATATGAGACTCTTCTCACTTTTCCACATTCTTCTGTCGCAATAAAGAAAACAAGATTTATCTTTTTTAGTTGAATGATGATCTCTTCAGTCGGATGATGATATTAAAGAGCTATGACGAATATTAATAAGCGCGGTATAAATTTTAATAATCTATCAATCATTCAATCATCTTTTTAAGTCTAAAAAAAATACATGATTAAGTGGTATTTAAGCGAAAGACAAGTTTCGTAATGGAAACGAATCATCGAAATGTTATAAATAGTAAATACAATGGGGTGAAATATGATGTGGCGAAACGTGTCAACAAGATTCACAGCCCAATTATCTGATTTTATTAATTAGTTAAGTGACTCGTAGCTACTTAAAAAGTGGTCTAAGTCCGGGAATCATATACTTTTTGAGTTAATCTACTTTATAAAGTTCTTTAGTTAGTTTTATTATTAAACTCCGTTTAAGCAAGTGTTCACTTCCTAAAACTCCATTTACTTTAAGTAAAACTCCGTTTAATGTGCACGTAGACACGTACTAGCAAGATTGTACTACCGGTAGTACATCATGGCATTGTTCTGTATGTTCAGCGTAAAACTATGCGGGATGTTTTTATAGAACGTTTTTTTTACTTACCCGGTATATGGTATACCACGTACATGTATATTAACATCCGCACTGCTTTTATTCGCGCGTCATATTCAAATTACGAGTAGAGCAAATAAAAAATGATAATGCCATATTTACCGGTACATCATTTCTTATGAAATATCGCGGCTCATCTGGAATTCTTTTATTCGGAAACACGTATAATTTTTTTTGGAGAGTGGGGGTGGCATTTTATAATGTTCAAAGTGGAACCTAAGCTTAAATACAGTAACTGTTGAACTCCAATATTTGTCATTTCTGATATTCGGCGTGTTTTTTCTTGTTCAATATTCGTCACACTTTTGACTCTATTTTCAGTCAGTTGATCGTCATTATTAGTGTGATTTTTAAAAATCATAGCAAAAAAAAAAAAATATATTGAAATTTTTTTTAAAAAACGAGTGCTAATGACTCGTCTGCATGACATGCTGATAAATTATCAGAACATCAAGACAAGCAAATCTGGGGTAAAGTTAAAGCATTATTAAGTAATTAATATGTTATTAATAAGCAATTAAAATATATTTGGAAAGAATTTTGGGTTTATTTGTTTTTTGTTAAAGCAAATACATGTACATGCATGATGCAAAATTCAATGCTGAGAACGAATTAAACCATTTTCAATGTATTCATATGGCAAAAAGAAATTCAAGAATTAAAGTGATTGCGTATAACTTTTTTCTCTATTCACATTTGGAGTGTTGATTCTTTATTTTAAAAGTAGCCTACATGTACATAACAATCTTGAGGCGCAATGAAATTTAAATATTTTTAATACAATTGTGAAGTCTAGAATTATTAGGTAATAATAATAGTAATAATGCTTTAATAATTTAAATGAATTACCGGTAAATTTAAAATAAAGGCGTTGTTTTGGAATAGAAACACACTTAAAAATTACAAAATATTTTTACACCTACGGAATTTAATTTTTATTTTACGTTGAAGCAATGGCAAACGGGTCAACGAAATCAAAGTGTATTGGCACAACCTTGAAACTGCTTTAATTTGTACCCCCCTTCCCCTTTTCATTTTATATATTAGAATTAAATTTGCATGCGTAAAAGCCTTTTTTAATTAAAAAAAATTTGCAGACACTTGTTTAGATAATCTAAGTATCATAAAAACACAGGATGAGAACTGTTTGTTTAGCTTTTTTTTTTATTCAGGTCTTAAGTTTATTGTTTGGTGAAAGCTTTATAGTAGATTAGAGTTGGAAAAAAAAAATTGTTTTTATTTTTCTCAACAAACGCAATTGCGCACAGGTGAAAACTCCCCGATTGAGGCGCATTAACGAAAAATGTTTATAACCAATTTAACTTTATTGCACTTTGGGGATTTTACCTGCATTAAGGAGTTTAAAAAAAAGGGTTTTAAGAGTTGAGCTTATAGTATTTATATTGACGCTGCTGACGTCTTACCGGGGTATAAACATCACGTTTTGTTACGCAAACATTCAAAGCGGTCGTAAAATAAATAAACGAAAAAGTAAATCCTAAAAAAAAAATTAGACGGCCAATTGAAGGGTTTGCAGCAAAAGCGAACAACTCCATGTTTTGAAATTGTGAATTCATACACATGGAAGTAAAATGAAGGAGGCACATACAATTTCGATGAAGCTGGAATCAGTGCCATGCTGCACATAATGCTTGTATTGAGGTAGAATAGAAGAATAGAACAATTCAATGTTAAGAAAAAGTCCTTTAAGTAAATTTCTCCATGTGTTATTTAAGCATTAACGTTATTAAAAGAATTTTATTACTAATTCAGTTTTTTCCGGACACCGTGTATTTTACTATATATTTTTTTCTTTCATAAACTTCCAAAGCATTGCCAAAATTAACCATGGAGAGGTGGACTATGTAAACACTACGTACCCCACGCTTCAACACTGGTTAATGGTTATCGCAAACTGGAAAAACTAATAATAAAAAAAATTGAGCTGTCAATAATAAAAATGTCTCTTGAATGAAAAAGTGAAAGCAAAACAAGCTTCACAGGGGGTGGGAGGGGTGTTGTTGTTGTTGTGTTTCTATATTTTAAATTAGCATTCGAAATTAATATTTTATTTAAAAGTGAATAATAATATAATAATAAGTGCTGACAGATCATTTAGTACTACTAACTAAGTCAGGAATTAATTCTGATGAAATAAAAAGAAAGACAAATTCTCCGCCGATTTAATCATTTTTTTTTAAATGATTAAGCTACTTTGTCATGTTCTGCTTTTTTTTTTTTTTCGAAACTTCTTATTAAATTGCATACAGTATTATACTATAACGACCTTCAAAAGTTTCGACTTTGGTGGTTTTACGCGTGGTTGTTATATTTGCACATAAGACAGAGAGCGAGAGATTAATTTTCGCCCAGTGTTATTTATTTTGATCATTTTTTAAACGTTTCGATATCAATCTCTCGTTTTATTTACTTTATACAGTAATAACAAATCTCATCTAAAAAAAAATTGAATAAATTTGTTTTAAAGAAAATATCCAGAACTCCGTGACCTGACGCCTCAAACTTTTTGACCAATTTTAATTTTTGTTTGATGTTGTATTAACACTGTACAGTAGATTCTCGATAATAATTTTGAATTAAAAGGGGGAAGAGTGCAAAGTTATTTCTATTTATGCAGTTTGTTTTTGTATTGATGAGGTTTTGATTCAGCGAGTTTAAAGGCCAATAAAATTCGATCTACAGTATTTGAGTTATCAGCAAATTTTTTTAAAAAAGTTTTTAATTTTTTTTATTTACAGTAGATTTTTATTATTAAATTATGGAGTTGTCTGATAATTTTGATATTTTATCGTCACGCATGCTGCTGCTGCAATTTATTGAAATTCGAAATTTGAATGAGCGAAAAAATTAGCTCTAAATTAATAAGAGATTTAGTTGTTTAGAATTCAAATTAATGAGTTATATTAGCCGCTAAAAATTCGAACTTTTAGCTTTTCAAAAATACTGTACTTCGAATTACTTTTTCTTTTCGAATTGTCGAAGGTCTACTGTATAAAAGTCCAGCAACACGCAGTTGTTTTAATGATCACGTAGACAATCACGTGAGAAAGATGGAAGTCCCGCTGCACAAAAATGTTGTGTGTGTAAAAAAAAAGTACAGTATTATTATTATTATTTATACGGAAAAAGAAGGAGGAGTACTATTTATTATTATTATTAGTTGGCAGCCAAATGAGTATGTCGAGGTCACAACAATAGTGGTGGTGGTGGTGGACTAAGCAATTATTAATATTAAAGGCAGGAGTTAAAAGAGTGTAAAAATGAAGACATGGGCCAAGGTGAATTCAAAGTTGAAATTAAGAAGTCTTTAGGTTAGAATAGTCTGGATCTAATCAATAATCGGGTCACAATCACGATTTTATTTTCCTCAACAAATTTTCAATTTTTTTGTTTATTATTATTTTTTATGATCTTTTTCGTTCACCAAACTCTCGCCTACTTTTTTTTCAATTACTTATTTTTTATGGGAGTTTTTTTTTTTTTTGTAGTTATCTATATAAAAAATTAAACTTGAATAACTTTTGTGATTTTATTTTAAAAATTAGGTACAGTATATATATCAAATTTTAACTAGATTTTCTGTTTGCATTTTTAATAAGACAAGGGGACATGTATAACTTGTTGGTAATAACAAATTAGAAGTTGTATGTGGAACAAAATAACAAACTTGAAAGTTGATAGTTATGAGGGAGGAGGAGGTGGAGGAAATTTCTATCTTTATCAACCCTTAAACCAATTTTTTGACAGCTTCGAATAATTATTTCTGCAACTAATTAACACGAATATATTCTGAATTACTGAAATTTTCGATTTAACTTTGTTCGAATTTTCACGGTTCTATCGTAGGCTACGGTATTTGATAATTTTTAAAATTGATTTATACGAGTAATTATTATCAATTTCCCAATAAATAATTAACGTTTATTTGCTTTATTTAACAATTATTTTGATGGAAACTAATTATTATTGTTGATTCGCAAAAAGTTTAAAGTATATACTTTATTTACGAGTATTATTATTTTTTTATGTTTTAAAATAGAGTAATTTGTTTTGCTGTGAATTTTTAAAGCTAATTGTGACTGTTAATTTTTAGAACGACCAGAAGAATGTGCCAGTTTACCTTCATTCGTGGATCAAGATCACCTGCTCAATTATTGTTTAACCGAAAAGGGTCGGCTGGCTGCTCGACGAGTGGTTTGCATCATAGGTTACACTCACCCGGATATCACTTATTGTCCGTCTCTCTACGGAATAGTCAGCTTTTTTCTGCACTACATGAGTGGTATAATTACTTGCTTTTATTACTTTTTTTATGTTAAGGAAAAAATAATGACTTCTATTAATTTTTATTTTTAGAGGAAAAAGTATATAGCTGTATTTGCGCTCTAATTAAAAGTCAACACGGAAAATATATCAACCAAACAAAATTAGGATATGAAGCTGCGTGGAGAACCGTGCATGTTCTTACAAAGAAACATGCCGTGAGTAAAAATTTTAATGTCTTTTTAGAAATTAATTAATTTGTTTCAATAAACGTTTTTTTTTTATTTAAAGAAAAATGCCATTGCAGTGCTTACGAAGCTGGTAAAATATCCCGATCATGTAGAAAAGTTGTTTGAAAACTGGTATTGGTGGATATTTGCAGATTTACCTCTTTCTCATTTGGTAAATTTTTTTTTTTTTTTTTTTCAATATTTTAGCATGGAAATTTATTTTTTTCTTTTTGATTGATAGGTTCGAGTCGTTGATTGCTTCTTGTATGAAGGGAAAAAAGTTCTTTACCGTGTTGCCATGGCATTAGTTATTTTATTCACTAAAGCTTTAGGTAAATTAAAATGAAGGAAGAAAGAAAGAAAATAAGAGCTATTAAAGTGATTGATTTCCTTGTATTAATTATGTAGCCAAAAGCGATGGAAATCTTACTCAGGAGGTACATCGTTCAGGAATACCGGCGGCGATCAAAAAGTTTTGTCAAGAAATCCCGGTCACGCCCGCCAAATTGTTAAAAGTATATTTAAATTTTCCCCTTTTTTATTTAAATGAATTTGTATAAAGCTAATTTTAATTTGGCAGACTGCGTTTGGAATTCGAGGCCTAAGTCAAAAAAACATCAACGCTATCGTTTTGAGGATAGAAATGTTATTGAAGAGCAAGAGTACTGTGTCCGGACCGAACGTTATCTCGAGGTCGTTTTCGACGGAAGGATTACCTACTTCTCAATCTCAAATTAACATCCACACTACATCTCATACTCTCACTATTAGAGAGGTAATTATGCTTTTTGTCTTTGCGCGTCTTGTCTTTTAACACTGATTTATTTATTACTGAATCGAATTTTATAACCTTGTAATCTTTGGTAATTATTCTTCTTTGGTGAAGGGTGTGAATTCTTTTATCTCTTAACTATTGTTTATGCCTAATTAAGCGGCGTCTTTCTCAAGGAGTTCGAGCCTTGTCTGTTGGAACACTAACACCTTTCCGAAATGTTAAATCTCAAATCGCGAACTCGAAACACGTGAGTAAATCGCAATCGATAGTCGTTCGTGGGCATGATTCATGTTGTAAATATACTTCATTTCGTTTATTATTTGTTTCTCTCCAATTATTATTGAATACTTACTGCATGAGGTTAGTTTATAGTATTTTTGATTTTTATTTATCTTCCGTCAATTATTATTAGCAAATTATATTTGATAATTTTGTTTAATTGTACCACTATTTGAAAAATGTTTTTTTTTATAATTTAGTTGTTGACGTTATGGTCTTGGCTACCTGCGAGAATTACAATGTATCAACCGCAACTAATCTATACAACGGAAGAACACGGATGCAGTCTCATGACATTTTATACGAGGGTGCAGGAGTACGAACCGACATTAATTATTATCAAAACTACCGCGGATGAGGTTAATTTATTGCAGTTTTTTTCTATTGAAACGATTTATAACCAAAATGTATATAAACAGATTTTTGGAGCTTATTGTTCAACGAAATGGGCCGAAAGGAATATCAAAGGCGACTCAGGACAAAAACAGACGTATTTCGGAACAGGAGAGACGTTCATTTTTACTCTTATTCCTGATATTAAAAAATACTCTTGGGTTGGTTTGCGCCAAAACGTTATTACGGCCGGGAGCGAAGAAAAATCGAAGCATTCCAGCGAACTCTTTATGGCTGGAGATAGTCATATGATAACTATCGGTGGAGGGTAAGTCATCTATATAA
>JAQGAY010002404.1:0-10578 GCA_034698085.1 Polydesmus angustus
GTACTTTTTTGAGTTAAGTATTTTTCTTCTTCCGCTTTTCATTTACGAAAGCCAAAATTTTAATTGTTAAACTATTGTACATTGCTGGGCTCCAAGAATTATTTACATGTAATTCAATACACTTTCAAAGTGGAAGTTTGCAAACATTTAGCCGAACGGGTATTAAGAAACAGGCATACCTTACAGCAGACGTTTTTACACAATTTAAGTACTAAATAATAACTGAAAAATATAAATCCGAACTAAATTTACGCTTATCACACGGAAACAATTTTGGTTTAAGAACTTTTCCACGCATTTAAACCTTTAGATGGCGGAAAATCATCAAAACTCTTCCTTCGCGCGTAATTAAACGGTCCGTGAATCGTGTAAATGTAATCGAAAGGTAAATTTTTAAACTTTAAGAATACAATTTTTAAAGTTAAAAAAAAATTAAGTTTCTTAAAAATTATTAACTTTTAATTTTTTTCTCCTCCGCGGTAACCATTCTCACAAATAAGTTCATACACCTAAAACCCGACTTTTCGTCCTGAAGCAAAGTGAATCGCTTTTAACCATGATAGAAAACCATACAAACATCAAAGATACGTCACCGCATTACTATTGCCTACGTTACCGTTTTCACTCATAATATTATTATAGTCTAAAAAATGATAAATATTAGTAAAAATATGGATAACAAATTTATTTTAGAAAAATCTACCTAATACGTCCCCTATGAAAAAAATGTCTTTTAAAAACAACAATAAAATTTTTCTCATCAAAGCAAAAAAGTAGGCTTAAGCAGGGCAGAATCTACGGTAGTGGCAAATGAGTAGAAAGGCAACTCCTGCACAGAAAGACGTAAGACGAGGGTGGGATGGAAGAAAAAACAGACGGCGTATAATATACGTACAGTATTAAGAAAAAAAAATTGGAGATCCTTTCAAACACTTGAAACTTTACGTTATCCCTTAATTTTTAAATTTTATAAATTACACGTAGACATTTTTGCTATTCACGATTTCGTTTTTTCTTCCTTTTACTCGGTAATCAATGCGTGTTCATCCTTTTGGTCATACATGAGCGCGCGTGCGTTTCTCCACGTATATTACGCGATTGGCGAGCGACCTTTGATTCCCCTCGAACACAAAACCCGCGCATGCGTACACTGATAAACGACACGTGCGCGACAATATTCAATTAGTGGTTTCCATGAATAAAATTAAACCTAACCCAATAAAAGTAAACAATGTTAGTTATTTGAAATACATGTTTTCTTTCGTTCACTTTTTAATAAATCAAAGCCTCGCTTTCATTTACACAACATTTTTTTCATTTCTAAATGAATTTTGATCAATTTACTAAAATCATTTTTTTTACATTTTTTTCCTCTTTATTTCAATATAGAAGGTTCGGAACGAAGTGCGCGGGTTGTGCCCAAGGAATATCTCCTAGTGACTTGGTGCGTCGGGCTCGGAGCAAAGTGTTTCATCTCAAGTGTTTTACGTGTATGGTGTGCCGGAAACAGCTGTCGACGGGAGAGGAACTGTACGTTTTAGACGAAAATAAATTTATATGTAAAGACGACTATTTAAATAACAAAGGTGTCCAAGGTAAGAGCCACTATCGTTTGTTTTTTTTCTTTCTTTTTTTTTTTTCTCTCTCTATCTATCTCTCTCGGTCTCTGATGAGGCGGAGATAGAAAATTAAATTATAGTTTTCAACTGAATGTTTATCCTGTCCACTCATAACAAACTCAAAATACTGCGATAATTCATGTAATCTGCTGGATACGTAATAAATGACGGGTTTTAGTTACTTCTCTTTCTCCTCCCTCGCTATAACCGCTAATGCAGCTGCTGCCATGCGAAAGTTTTCGGGATAAATGACAATCAGATAATATTATGCCTACCGTATACTCATCATCTTCTTAAAACAAACGTTAGCTTTTATTTAAACATCGCTATTTAATTTCAAAAGAACTCAATCAAACTCTTCTGTGTGTTTTACATTAGGAAATAAATGCGGTTAAAGTAGTTTTTTTTTTTCGTTTTTTTAAATATACCGGGTAATAATTTTTATTCAAGTAAGAAAGATTTTACTAATGCATGATATTTCAATTCAACTCGCATTCAGCATTGACATTTAGTCGCCCCAGAGTGCACGTATTCGATCTTTTAAAACTTTTTATACGTGCGTTTTACAGGGTGGTCTTTAAGGATTGATTTGCAAAATGAATTTTAAAGTCTATTGCCTATACTAAACCAATACAATATTATTATTATTATTACCATCAACAAAAATATTTTGTTCTAGGCTAATAGGTTAGATCTTGTAGTGGAAATTGAGTTTTTGCATAGTTCTACAGGGAGAAGATGTTTCTTTTACGAAAGCACAACCGATTATTATAATCTTTACTTTTTTTAAACATAAACCATTAATTGAACGGTATAAGTTAATGAGTTCTGTGTATTTTAAACTGTATTGAAATGCCTTTAGGTTGAATTGAACCTGAAAAGCTTGTAAAAATATAAAATTAGAAAAAACCATTAATGAGCTTAACCATCTAAACTTTAAAGTAGACATAACGTAAATTTCTTAGTCAACATGTTAAATTGAAAACAAAGCTTTTTACATTACTGATTAAACTGTACTTATAATATACCGGTACTAAAATCTCTATTTGCACGAGGATTACATACATGTATAACAAAACGGCTCACACAAATTAAACTTCATGTTAATTGAACTAACAACAACAACAAAAATTAAATTCACACTAAACAATATTTTAAGAAAAAATTTTTGAAACGGGTAAATAAAAAAAAAATCTAAATCAAAGAAGAAAAAGAAAAAAAAAACTCAATTCTTTAACTGGTTCAAATGAAGGGTTGAGTGTGTCAATTTTAATTTGATTTCGTACATGCACTCAATACAACATTAACTTTCCGTTTTATTCAGTATAATACTAAATGCTTACATTTTTTTAAATTATAATTTTACTTAAGTGGGAGTATCTATCCTGAATACTCTTTTAACACACCTAATATTGTTGTTGTTTAGTTTCATCAATATCTTAAAGAGCGTTGCCTACGGAATTTCATCACAATATTATTATATGATTTCGTTTGTATAAAAACCCAAATAATTGCTAAAAAATGTTTAAAATGATAAATACTTTTTCGTCTTAGTTTAAAATTTCTTTCAAACTTCATTTAAAAAACAAACAAATTAAATAAATAAATAAACATTTCTTCAATTCAAAATTAACATTTTACATGGTCATAAGTAAAAATGATTGCCGTATAGTAACTTTAAAATGCCCTCCGATTTGATTAAAGCTGGTTTATACTGTACTTTGTAAATTAATAAAGCTGAGCCTCCATTAAGCCTAAGTTATAGTTTTCGTGCGCCAACAAATTATAAAATTTCTAAAGATAAAAGAAAAATTAAGTTGATGGATTGTCAAATGATCGATTAAGACGATGTAGTTAATGCGAATAAGCAATTGTGCTTCTATATAAAGTCTGTTTAAGTACCGGTATTGATGAATACACAGTAGATGAGCATGTTTTGATGGTTATTAGCCACCGTGTTCCACTTTTTCACATGAAAGATTAAAAAAGAGAGGGGGGGATGGAGAGAGAGAGAAAGAAAAAAAAAAGAGTAGCTTGATCCGAAACAATATATAATTAGACTCGATTCACATCTGGGTGATAGACGAGAACGCCCTTTACCACTGCATGCCACTATACTATCATTTAACTATCTCCCTTAACTACCCCTCCAAACCTCTCACTCATTTTAATAATACGAAAACAGATGGAAGACTTCGACACTCAAAATACTAGGCTATGTCAATCATCGTGTCATCCAAAATCAATGGGATAAAACATGAGATACGCGGTTCACACACCTACCGGTTCCCCAAATACCCAAAAATAGCTCATTAGCAACGAAGATTGAGAGAAAAAAAATAATAATTTCGGCATTACTCAAATAATTTTATTTTTTTTTTCACAGTAAAATGTCGATACAACGAAACTTTTGCTCGTTGTATTAAAAATTCGGTTAAACGAAAAATGTCGAATTAATAAAATAAAAAGTAATATCAATGCTACTTAACCATTTAATAACTGTATTTAATCATTTCTGAAAACATTTTACTTCTTTTCTAAAATTATAAGAAAATAGTTAGCTAAAATATTTTTAGTTTGAACTTAATTCCCGAATTGCGATTAAGTATTAAAGAGGAAAAAAATACTTCTTTTGTGAAAAATTCCGTTTAAAAACTTGGATTCTGAGAAATAAAGATTAGCAAATTTTGAAGATCGTCAAAAAATAACTAAGCCTAAGAAAATAGTCTGGAATAATAATTATTATTATGCACGAAAAACTCTTACCGGTAAGAGATTTCTTCAAATTGACGAAAATCTCGAAGAATAAAACGAAAATAAAAACAACTACTTTTGGCAATTTATTTTTTAAAACATTGTATTAATTTAACTCAAACCTTAGTTTTCCTACCGCGGACTTAACATTTTGTCAACAAAACAAAATTCCATTACAATGCATTTAAAGTTGATTATAAAAGACCACGCTTTACATGGAAATACCAAGACCCTCAAAAATAAATAATTATTATCCATGTACTGTACCTGCATACCTGCATACGATTTCATATTACTGTATTGACGTTTGTTATATCGAAATTTTACTGTATGTACAGTACTATAATATTAGAACTTCATTAAGCGGAATGAGAAAATCATTTTTTGATATTTGCGAATTAACCTAAGACGTTATATTAGAATGGTACGAATAGCCATCGAGGAACCAAAAAAAAAAAAGCCGCTTATTTGCTTTTTACGTAGCGTTGAAGTTGAGGTGAAAAGGGGTCATCACGTTACGTAAATCTTTTTAAATTTTTTTCTTACTTCGTGTAAGTATAAGCTTATTATTTTGGTTGATATTTTTAGTGGCTACGAGCCGAAATTTTTTTTTTCATCTCGATTTAAACAATACGCAGTTGTCTCAGCTGGTGGTAGTGCCACCCCGCGGTGACCTTGTGTATATGCAGGGAGCGGCGCCAGCACCGCCATTTCTTCCTACTATTTAATGGTCGGCTCTTGCTGCGTTACTGCGGCGTTGGCAATATTGCGTTAACACCGCGCTTTCCACGCGTTAATAGCGCGTCAAAGTGGCAGCCAGCGTCTTTATACGGCCGCGTCGCTCTCGCGCTACAGGTGCGCTTCCTACGCGTTCTGGCTTCGTGCGATACGAAGATACGACGCTGTGCCAACCGAGATGATAAATGTTTCGGCTTTTGAAACAAAGACTGGAAATCCACACTTATGCTAATGGCATCTTCGACTGTTGTTTATGTTACATAAAGGAATTCCAAGAGAGAGATAGATACACACACACTCAAGGTTGACATCGTATGAAATAGCGCTTATATTCGTACAGATAAAAAAAACAAAAAAACTATTTTATAGTTTCTCATCGATGGCTTTTATAACCCATTTGCTATTTTATATTCCGAGCGGTTAGTATGCCCAACGCGCATATATACTGCGCATGCACTTGAACTTGACTGCTCAATCACACCCCATTAAAGAAATATTAAGAGTAATTATTTGGAGTCTGAATAAAAAAAAAATTAATCATGCGCAGATTTATCTCAATTTTTTATACTCGTAATTATCCGGTGGCGCTACCACAAATATTCTTGGACAGGACCAACGCGCCTGAGGAAAGCGCAATTTTAATGCTCATTTACTGATATCTGTTCTTTTAGTTGTTAAAACGCAATTATTTTATACTTTGGAGGAGATAAAAGTGGCCAAGCCCCGCCCCTTATTACACCATCTCGGTTGCGCTAGTGTGACCATCAGATGGTTAGATGGCATTTAAAAGAGTTCATGTTGTGCAATCAGTGCCGTGTGCCAAAATCTTCATTAAACCGGACATGTAAAGGGAAAAAGGAGATGGCGCCGCCAAATTCACGCATTGCTCCGGGCGCACTATTTTATTTACTTTTTTTTTTTGCACGGCACTGTGTGCAATGAAATCAGTTGTTTCTGACCAAAGATTCGCGCGTAAATTTATTTAAAAAAAAAACAACGAATTAAATAAAAATTGGTAAATGAGACGCACGATAAACAAAGCACATTGTCAAAGTTCGAATAGACAAACGATTAAACACAATCAAAGATAAAAGCCAATCACAATTTCTTTATAAAACTCGAGTGCCTAGACAGAATATTTTATAACATTTCGATTGTTGACGGTCATTAAATTCGAAAAGCCCAGTTTATAGTAAACAATCCAGTTAACGTTGAAATAATTGGCAAGTCAATCAGTGTTTATTTGCGATTGCTAACCATGTTAGTTCGATCTTTTAAGTCGTAAAAACCGAAACCATCATAATAATCGTTACATTCAGATGTAATGATTAGATCGGCGCGACTTACAAGCTTTCAAAACTTCAATTTTATCGCTTTTTTTCCTTATTTTTAAATGCAACAGTCTTTAATTGTATGATATCCAAATTTGAATATTAACAGCGTTTTAAATTGCTTCCACGTAGCATAAAAATTTAGTTCAAAATTTAATGGTTTAAAACCAAAATTGTGCCGTTATTTTGTTATTATAATTTGAAAAACTAGGGAGATACAATAATATTAAAAATATTTTTTTTTATAAAATCAGAAGCACTTTTTCCTTTTATTATATCATTGCTTTTCTGTAAATAAGCCTGGGTGTTAACAGTTGCAAAAGCACTTAGATACAGAACTATAAAACTTCCACCTGCTTAGAATATTTACTAAAAAAACAAGTTTTCAAAAGTTGCTCAAGTTTCCACCATTAGCTTTAAAACGCAAATATTAAAGCAATAAACGCAGATATACTTATTATTCTAAGCTGAATGTGCTGTACAACTACCGCGTTTAATTTGATATTCGATCGTCATTTTACAATACAATCATTCCCTCACAATCAAATCTTGAATGATGAATCGAATAGTAAACTAACAGGCTATTAAATATCAATCCCTCGCCATTTGTACCGTTACGCGGAATATTACGCGCGTGTCTGAAATCCATTTCGCAATCATCGACTCCAATGGACGTGTATTGTTGTTTCAAAAAAAGCCCGTGTGAATGAGCCTAAGTGTTAGAAAAAGGTGTTAAATAGGTAAGTTATAGATGAGATGACAGTCGATGAAATTGATGATGATGCACCGTTTGTTTGCTCCTCAAATACACTTTTTTATTTTCTCTCTCTCGCTCTTCTTGTTGAAGAATAAAAGCGATGAAAATGAAGTGCAACGTGGAGAGCGCCGTTTGTTACAAATATAAAATGTCATTTATCATCGCTCTCGCTATTAGCTCAACAAAAATGATAGCAAAGTTAATTGTTGCACAATCAAAAATAAAACGAAAGCTGTTAGGCATAAACTATTGTCATCTCAAAACATGCAATCGTCGCTATGGAAACCAATGGGAAATTTTTTTTTTTTTTGCTTTTTTCGGTGGAGCTACCGAGCGCTTTGCGCCGTGCCGCACCGATATGGGAGGGGTCAAAAGTCAATGAGATGGACGTGAAAGAAGATTTTTGAAAAGCTATAAAAATAATTTTTTTTTTCTACTTTGATATACAGGTTTAATGTAAAGGTCACGTGATTGACCCTACCTAATTATTAAGTGTGTCACGACGTGTTGCACAACGCATGCGCAATGTAGAAACATTTTTATACGGTATACATTTTTTCTCCCATCCCCCCCTACTTTATAGATGACCCTCACTTTTTATCAGCTCGCTCGCAATTACCCCACAAAATAATTTCTTGAACAAATTAACAAAATCCGCCGTTCAAATGAATACTGTAAGCAGCGTGGAGTAACGCTAAGAAAATGTTGCGATTGCGTTGCATGCGCGCGCAAAATACATATTTTTTTTATTTTCCCATCGTAAATATTAAGTGGAATTGTGTCGGTTGATTCCTCCTACACTCCTCAACTCGAGAGCTGCACGTATTAAATTGGCCTCAATATCTAAGTATACACATGTAGCGTCTTGCTGCTGCCACTTTTTTTTTTATTTATTGCTCCTCAGCGATAACCCCTTCACTTATAAACAAAGCAACAACTATTGCAATTTTTAGCCAATTTATCCCCCAAAAATCTTCTCTCTCTCTCTCTCGCTCAATTTTTGAAATATTAACTTTTGATTTCGTTTTCTTTTCTATTTCACTATTGTATTTTTTTTTTTTTTTTGTTCTTTTTCGTTTTTCTTTTAAATTTCGTAAGAAACGGTCCACCACCAGATGACGCCACGAATAAAAACGCGTGAGACACGCATTTTCATGCAATGTAGGACTTTTGCTGATGAATACAACTTTGATTAAGACAAAATTTTGGTTATTTTGATTTGTAATGCGAGCAGTGTAGCATTGTGTAATGGTTGGAATTCGGCGTGACCAATTGTTTATTGCGTCTGTGTCCTTTTGTTATTTCTCTCAACTCTCCTGCAGAGAGCGCTACTTCACATTTTGCCGATAGCTTTTTTCTTTATTTCAACTTCTTTTTTTTTTTTTTTTTCTTATTATTTTTTTTTCCTACTTATTCTCATAGAAAACAATAAGATTAACATGTTTCTCTCCGCTCAAAAAACTTTTCAAATTTACAACTATTTTTTTTTTCTTCTTTCTATTTTCCCAGTTTTATTCTACGGAATATTTCTGCCTTTCATTGCATCATCGTTTAAATTTCAACCGTAGTATTTTCAAATATAATATTGTATCTTCAAAATCGTCACTGACGTACGCCATTCCCACCTCGCAATTAGAAACGAACGAGAAAATTATCACGTTTCAGGTAAACTGTCTTAAAACGAATTTTTTTAATAACAAAAAAAAAAAAAAAGTGAAAACATATGATTTGTTCCAACCAAAAAGTGTGTTGTGACATGAATGATGTCGATCAATATGGCGGCTTTATTATAAATACAAAAAAAAAAAAATTTTATTCTAAAACCTAAATCCATATAAAACAGCGTGATTAATGGTGACGTATAGAAAATGTTTTCTCTTTTCTACGTTTGCGAGGAGGAGAAGCAGGGAGTTGTTGTTCCAAACAATCAATTTCTATATAAGCCTATTTTCATCTCCATTCAATTCGAAACGCCTGTGCATTTTTCTTCCACAAATTCTTTACTTTCGCTTTTTCTTATACCAAAATATATAAAAAAAAAACTTTTTTTTATTTAAAAAAAAAATCAACCACCCTCACAATACGTTTCAAATACCGGTAAACAGTATAAAAATTCAGGTGCCACAGAATAGAACTTTCCCTACGCACCGTTAATTCATTTACTTCCTCCAGGCGGCGCTCAATATTCAAATCGAATAAATTCCTCCTACAAAAATACAGGTAGTAACCATTTTCAAGAAAATTGTTATCTTGATAATTTACTATTTTTGACCGCCTAAAAATGATGAATTGATAAAATTAAAAGCTGCTTTTATCAAAATTATGATAGAATTTGCCTATACACTAATTTTAATTAAAATCAGTTGATTTTCTTCCAAAAAAAAAAAAAACCACAAATAATTTATTTGCAAGATTTCAATGGGCGATAAAAAAACACATAATTTAATTTTTTATATGAATTTTACGTGGATCAAAATTCAATAAACACGTATTCCTTTTCTTATTTTCTTGTCTTTTTTTCCCCATTCTGTTTTCTTTGTTTTCGCTAATTCTAAGCGCGCTACGGTTTATAAACGACATTATAGTTTTGTCCAGTTATTCGCTTCTAAGTAATTTAAATATTAAAGTAATTAATTTTTGTTCTAATTTCCGTCTAAACACAAAGTGTTTCATTAAAAAAGTAAATTATACAGTAAGTTATTTGGCTCCTAATTTTTATTCAGAAGACTGCAGGCAAATAAACAATATTATTAACACTCACTTAAAATTAAACCCTGGCTGTACATAATTTTGTAATTTCGAATTCTAACAAATACCTGATTTTGAATTTGTGTGCAGGTGCAGCTGGTCCGGGTTCGGAAACGACGGAAGACCCAGATGACTTCGATACGAAATCGGAAAGTACGCCATCCCTAACGCCTGAAACGCCGACGCATGCGGGAGGATTGCATTCGTCTGGCCACGAAAACAGCAAAGACGACGGCGGGAGAGATTCGGGAGGAAGTGTGGATGGAGATAGAGACTTACGAGATCACGACAGTTCGACGGTCGATGATAATAGCATCGGAACGAAGCGAAGGGGACCCAGGACTACGATTAAAGCGAAACAATTGGAGACATTAAAAGCGGCGTTTGCAGCTACACCAAAGCCAACCAGACACATCAGGGAACAACTAGCGCAAGAGACGGGGCTCAACATGAGGGTCATTCAGGTAGAACAAACTCATCTATTCCCATTACTTAATTACATAATTATCATTATCGACTTGATCTACGTTACTATTCAATATCTCGTAGACTCGTAGTTTATTCATTGTATGTTTATACTCAGACACAAAACTTTCACTTAAAACTCAAGTACCGTAATTTAACAGTATAA
>JAQGAY010002405.1:0-10573 GCA_034698085.1 Polydesmus angustus
ATGATGTACGGATCCCATGTATTTCTCGTCGTTTTAACAGTCATGCTTCCTTCAATCACGTCAAGAATAGCTGAAATGCCCTGTAAATGCAATATTATTGTAGATGTAATTAAAACAATGACAAATTCTCTTCTACACAAACTAGAGGAAAATATAGTACATGAGGCTTCAAGGTTTTCTCAACAACTGGCCAAACTTCTCTGAGATAGTTTTCTCGGTATTTTGGAAACAAAGTGGCAAATGAGCTCTCCGATTGCAGTCCTTTTGGATTATCTTCTTTTGTAAACGGCGGGACAATCATCTTATTATTAAATTCTGTAACCATAATTATTATAATAAATAAATATGAAATTTAAAAACCGAGTGGATGCATAAATATAAGTAGAAACGCATGGAAGAAAGGATTGCTGAGCAACGAAACCATGCGGAAGTAAGCGATTTGGTGGGGTTAGAAAGAGCATTAGGAAATTACAGACACGTAAATAGATCGGAATGTTATCTGCATAAATTATTTTAACATACCTATTGCCATCTTTCTAAAATGTCTCGCTTTTTATTCAAATTAGTTGTCCATGCGCTTCAAAGACGTAAGTTTGTTGACTTCGAAATTATTTCCATTGCCAAAATGACGTCACGTTTTCCGGCGAGTCTATTATGTTATTAACATGCTTTTTCCATTTCGATATTTATAGTAAAAAACAATCAAAATGTAATAACATATTTATTATAACATTTAAGGAATTAAATAACACTTTTAATAATATTTTAAATTTGTTACAGGGATTAAAAATGCTAATAAATTATTATAATTATATTGATAGTATCGTGAGAATCGATTACGATATTCAAGGTGCATTGGGGTTTGGAGGCTTGTGGGGAATTTCGCTGACTCGCGAGGCTACCGCGGTGGAGACTAAACGCTGGAGTAAGCTGTTGCCAAGGTTAATAAACACGGGCTACTGAAATAACATTCAAAGTGAACGGATAAGATTAATTCAGGTTTACAATCTCATTATAATGTGATACGTTTCAAGCTAATCGCCATGACCCAAGAAGATGACCAATGTTGGTTTCACGGCAAAATCTCGAGAGAGAAAGCTGAAAAGTTATTAAAGTCAGGTACGTACAAAAAGTTAGGTGCCGTGAGTTTTTTTGATTGCGTTGGAATGTGCTGTTTGAATATTTAATAATAGTGGTGAGCCGGAGGGGGAGTGATTTAAAGTGATCAACAAAATTCAAGGACAAAAATAAGCGCATTTTTAAATGTCATGCAAGCATTATGCACGCAACGTTTCAATAATGTTTTCTCATCTTTGTTATTAATTTAGGCGAATTAGTCGAAGGGAAGTTTTTAGTTCGGGAAAGTTCAACCGCCATAGGGGATTATGTACTCTCACTTTTGAATGACGACCGGGAAGTCATTCATTATCAGATACGAAAGCACGAGGAAGACGCATTTTTCAGTATTGACGAGGGACCCATCATACACGGTAATTGAAAAAGAAGGATGTGGACGTTGTTTCCTTTTAATTTGAAAATGAGCAACTTTTATTTAAGGTTTGGAGACGTTGATCGATTACTACAGAAAGGAAGCCAGTGGGTTATTAACAAAATTGGGACCATTTGTCAGAGGTCAGGCGCCGCCCGCTGATTGCCGATTGCACGGCAGGACCAATCTCTTACATCGAGCGACTAAGGAAGGTGAAGTGCCAGTTTTAAAATCGGGAAAACATGCTCGGCTTATTTATTGCTTATCTCTAAATATAGATAATTATACGGTGGTGGACGAGTTGCTCAAGTCCGGTTATCACAGTTTAGATGCCAAAAATCAAGACGGACAAACAGCTTTGCATTTAGCCAGCATTTTGGGTTTTAACGATGTTGTTAGGCGTTTAATTGAAGCTGGGGCCAGTGTCAACACTCGAGATGGCCATGGACTCACCCCTCTTCATGTAAATTTCTATTAGAAAATAAAGTTACATAATTTTAAATATATATAATTATGAACGGTTTTTAGTACGCGTGTCGGACGAATAGACCTACGACTGTGAGAATCTTACTTGATGTGGGTCACGCAAATTATCAGGCTCGTTCTTGTCACGAAGGATGGGTTGCCATACACGAAGCAGCTAGTCGAGGGAATTCAGAATGTGTAAAGGTGATAATAGTTTTAAATAAATTAATTTTTATACAGTATAATATTATATGTTAACTGTGGTAAGTGTTAATGCTTTCTGGTTTAATTATGTAAACGTGTACTGGAGATTTTAGTACATTTCAGACAAATTAACACTCATACTAGTGAACATAATAGTATACACTTACTACAGTTAAAATAATATGTTAATAATAATATATATACAGCAAATATATATAAAATGGTTTTATTTATTTTTTGATGTTTTATTTTTGTGGTTTAAAGTTGTTGCTCGCTTGTAATGCGCCTTGTCATCCTCGGACAGATCTAAATGAGACCCCAAAAGATCTGGCCAAGAATTTCGGGCATTGGGATTGCTCCGAGTTATTAGGTAAACAATTTTATCGATGCTATTCTTATTTTCAAAGTTTTTATATTTTTGATCTATTAAATGAAATGAGGAAGGGTGAAGTTTCTTTAATTATGAAATGTAAAAAATAATTTTTACTTTATTACTTTAAAAAATAGACGAAATATCAACAGTAGTCTGTTTTTTAATGGTTAATATGTTTACTTAATTAATTGGAAACCTGTTGCAATAATGTAAATTATTTTGCAACCCTACACTTTAGTGTGGAAAATATTTAAATTATTAAAAGAACAGATCAATTTTAGCTTGAAACTATTATTACGTATTTTATCTTGAATGAAGTTCTAATTTATTTACTCTGCCTCTATGGCGACAAATTTTAATTTTAAAAAAATTGATTTCTAATATATTATTATTGAAATTGATGTAATTTTTTTTTTTGCGTAGAAAATTATAGACCTCCAAATCCCAAAAATTCTTTTATGGATTGGTTTCATGAAAATATTAGTCGAGATGTGAGTAGTCTACTACCGGTATTTTATATTTTAGTTCAAGTTTTTTTTACTAAATTTGTTTAAATTTGTAGGATGCTCAAGAGCTTTTAATGAATTCAGGAATGCGAGAAGGAACGTTTTTAATAAGAACTAGTAGCCGAAAAAAGGGAATGTTTGTTTTATCGATGATGCACGATTTACATTTATATCATTTCGAAATACAAAGAGAGGTTGGACATTTGTTATGCTTTCGTAAACTATTAATATTTAATACAATAATTTAAAAAATCGTTTAGGGAAGATTTTTTTTTATTGACAATGGACCTTATCTGGAAACACTAGAGCACCTCGTGGGCTATTATTTGACAATTTCCGATGGTCTCCCAGCAAAATTACAAAATGCTGTTAAATCTGGTAATATTTGAATATAGTCGAATTTGATTTTTTTTGTTAATAATTTTGTGAAAAGTTGTGCCATGCCGTCCGCCTGATACATCAGTATCTTTGCTAGTCACTAACCGATTGTGTCCACAAGTAAACTACTACTTTTCGAATTACTTTGTAGAATAAATTAAATTTTTTTTTTTTAGTTCAGCAATTCTCTGTTGAGTGTTCAACCTGAATTCGTAATAGATGTTAATAAAAATAATAATAATGCTGTAGAGTATTTTTCTAAAAACAATAATAATATCGAGAATCGCGCTTCCTTAAGCCTTGACAGGAGTAGTATAATTTTAGGTAAGCGTTAATAGAAAATAAATTTTTGATTTAAACGCTATAATATTGTTGACATATTTCTTAGATGATCCAATCGGAGAAGGGGAATTTGGTTCCGTGTATCGTGGCCGTTTAAACCCCAATGGAGAAATGGTAAATAGCGTTAAAATACTTTAATTCCTTTTGGCATTAAAATATACAAACAAAAGGATTGAAGTTTAATTTATTCGTTTTAATCTTAGATTTCGGTAGCTGTAAAAACATTAAGAGACGAAAGTTTGCAAGAAGGTCAACTTAGCTTCACCAAAGAGGCATCGGTGATGATGAATTTAGATCATGCTTGTATAGTCAAGTTGCTCGGTTTTAGTTTTGGTCCTCCTATGATGCTGGTATTACCATTAATTTTCATCTATTCCTATTTTAAAGAAAGTTATAGTCGAAATATATTTATACGTGCAGGTTCAAGAACTGATGCCTCGTGGAAGTCTGTTTGAATATTTATTGGAAGCCGGGGACGCGGTCTTTGACGACGAAGATAACATTCCAAAATGGGCGTCTGACGTAGCAGATGGAATGTTGTATTTGGAGCAGAAACATTTCGTTCACAGAGACCTTGCCACAAGAAATATTTTACTCGATTCTAATTTGCGGGTACACTTTTCTCTTAATAATTTTTATAGTTATAATTATGTTTTAAAACAGTTTTATTTATTCGTTACAGGCTAAGATAACTGATTTTGGTTTATCTCGAGCTGTTGGTGTTGGACGCGATTATTATAAAGCCGCCAAAGGAGGACGATGGCCTGTCAAATGGTAATGAGAATGAAAATTCAATTTAAATCATTTGAATATTTCTGATATGGTAGCTGTCTTTTGTTTTTAGAATTATACCGGTATTATAAATTGTTTATTAAATATCAAATTAGTGTTATTAACTGTTAAATGACGAACTACCTAAACTGAAGTATTTAATTTTCTTTAAACTAATTATTATATTTGTTTAGGTACGCTCCCGAATCTGTAAATTATGGAACTTTTTCTCACGCCAGTGATGTATGGAGCTTTGGAATAACCATTTGGGAAATGTTTAGCCAAGGATTGCCACCTTACGGAGATTTAACAGGAGCTCAAGTAATTAAAAATAAGAAATAAATAGCATTGCGCCACGATTGATCTAATTGCTCTTTTGCTTTTTATTTTTTTTTATCAAATTAACAGGTGATTGCGCTGATTGAGACTGGCGAACGATTACAGAAGCCTGATATTTGCTCGGACGAAATTTATCAGATAATGTTGAAATGTTGGGCTGCTAAGCCAGAGGAGAGGCTAACGTTTGTCGAGCTAAAATCGATATTTAATTACG
The DNA here is from genome assembly GCA_034698085.1 of Polydesmus angustus. Lineage (NCBI taxonomy): Eukaryota > Metazoa > Arthropoda > Diplopoda > Polydesmida > Polydesmidae > Polydesmus > Polydesmus angustus. The sequence goes on from JAQGAY010002405.1 coordinate 5,082, forward strand.
AAAGTTTAGGAGACTTGCAAACGGTTGGACGATCATTGATAAATCGGATTGATCAGGCAAAAACGTCGTCTGAACAGAACAACATTGATCAACAGGACGATCGGTATTATCGAACGACTTTCGACGACTGTTTAGACGATGTTGTGGAGGTATAATCAACACCTATTCATTATTCTTCTTCAAATTGTGCCTTAATATTTGTTGTATACTCTCTTCCATTTTTATATATACAGTATATACTGTAATTATTTTGTTATTCTTCTTACTTTCTAACTTTTTTTTCTGTCGGCGACATTTTGTCGCCAGATATTTTTTTTTAACTTTTCATTTAATAACGTTAAGCGTATATTTGCGCTTTTTATTTACAATTTTTCTTGATACAAAAACCCAAACAGCAGTATTTTAAGATCGGGAGGATTTTTTGATTAATTTCTGAATCGTGAGCCATAACAAAGTGTGATATTAGCAATTTTTTTGATTGCTATATTTTAATAAGTGATTTGCAATTATTGTATCGTCGTTGAAGTATATAAACGTAATAATATGTTACATTATTTATTCTTTTAAGCTTAATTTAAGTAGTTTTTTATTGCGAACTTGAATGAAGTAACAGTTTTAGCACGTTAAACAAAAATACTGAAGGAAAAAATGATGTTTGCGAACACGATCGCATAGTCCTAAAAATAGATTATTATTATCATTATGAAGGCCCAAAAAAAAAATTATTAAAGCTACCTAATAAAAGTTATTTCGAATTTCACAAGTGGTCTTATTAAAATCGAATTTTTATAACTGTTCTGTTTTATCTGATAAATGTGTTGGGAGTTATTAGGCCTTGTGTTATAAAGTTTTTAGGCCAACAGCAAAATTGGCGCCTACTTTTCGTTCGTGTTATTCGCATTCTCAACAGGAGGCACCAGTAGTCTTGTGCTAGACATTTTCATAAATTTCCATGATTAGTTTTATTAATTTTACTGTATAGTATTAACTGACAATGCAAAATTTGTAGAATAAGTAAAAATTAATTGTTTTCATTATTTTGGCAGATTGTTTAAATTTAAAATTTTCTTCGGTCTAGGGATCGTTGCAAAAATAATTAATTAATTTAATTAATTAAATGAAAATTAAACATGCTGTAAATGTTATAAAGTCCTAATTTTTACACTTTATTAACATAAAAAAAAGTGATGAAATTGGAAATTTCTATCAAGTTTATTTACTGTAAATCTGAAAAAAAAATTATAATAAAATTTTAGAAATACTGTATTGAAATCAGTTTGTCTTCGTGTATGCAGGCTCCAAATGCATAATACCATAGTTATACTGTATTTTAAGTTGCAAAATTTATACAGATTTGCAAGTAATTAAGTGATTAAATATATTATGCAGCATTCCAAATAGGCCTACAATTACTTACATGCACCACAATGAAAAGATAGACAAAATAAAATGCGCTTTAATAAAAAACTACAGTACATGTTAATCAATTTTTAACGCGGTGGCTGTACAAAACCGGAAAAGTTAATGAAGTATTAGTTATCATAAGGATTGTTCATGATAATTATTATTTTCATAGGTAATAACTCTGTCTAGGACGTCACATTTCAAATATTTGCTGTGCACATGGGTCCCACAGTGCACATGAAGAGGTTTGTCATATGGTTTCTACTCCGTATTATTATTAAAGCAAGGAGATTAAAGTGTCAGTGTCATTTGGCTCATTAAAATATAGCTTTTTTTATCATTTGTTAATTACACTTAATTATTGTAATAAATGACTATAAATTACAATAAAAAAATAACTTACCTTAAAAATTTTTGGGACAATAAAATAAAAATTAAAATATTCAATAAATTAATAAAATGTAGCACAACTATCAATTTATTAGTAAATTGACTTTTAGTTGAAAGAATAATTACATTTTTTAAATTTCTGAATAAATAAAATATTTTCTATCTTTTCTGTTTTAATAATAAGAGCTAAAAATACATAGAAAATTACATCAGCCAATTCTTTTGCAAAGTGGCCGCGACTCTTGGGTTGGGAACCGTAAGCTTTCTAAATTTATATTCTATAGGGAGCGCTGAAGAGCGGTTGCCGAGCGCTTTATTTTCAAAAGCAGGTCGTTGATTGGCTGGGAAGCGCATTTGTGGGGGAAACGGGTGGCGTGGTACAAACTTCTGTACTGTACTTTGGAAACCTTGTCGAACCACGTGGCTAATTGTTTTCTCGCTCGCTCACTGCAATTCACATTGCGCGTACCCGGCATACTCACTCGCCGCTCAATCTCTCTCCGCTCAAGGCAGCCAAACTTTTTCACTAAGGAAATTCACCATCAACGAAAAAAAAATCTGCATACGTGAAAAATAATGTTTTAAGATGACGTCAAATTGCGCCAGTATTGAGTGCTAATAGCTGCTTCGGGAATACACAGGAAAATAATTTTAAAGGAAGCAACAAGAAAAAAAACCCCCCATAACAACGAAGCGGACGTTCAGCACGTTGTGTGTATAGTATATTTTGTGAATGTGGCGCGTTTACTGCGATTGAGAGAGCGATGTGTCTTTCGAATACCGAACAGATTGTGTGTACGTAAAATAATATTACAATATAAATATTAATTAATCATCAATAGTTTTATTTTCGCTCGGTTATCGTTGAATCGCGAACGACAACAACATGTGGTCAATAACTTGAGTGTTGTGCTACCATCACGGACACTTGTTGATCCGTTCATTTTTTTCTCTCCCCCCATCCTCTCCTTCAGATTGTATCGCTCGACAAGGGGGAAGAAGAAGAAGAAGAAAAAAAAATGTTATCGTATGGATAAATCGAGAAATTAAAAATTGTAATTAGCTCGATTTGAAAAACGAGTATACATTTTTTTTTATTGATTCGTAGTAGGAAATGTCGGAGCAAACGATGATCGGGCTGAGTAGGCTCGGTTAAAATTAGGCAATCCGTGATCCCGGATCATTTTTTTGTTGGGGATAAGAATCGAAAAAATTCTTTCTCGGCGGTATGTTCAAGTATCAGCTGATCCTGCTCGTGTGGTGGTGTGGGTATAATACGTGCAGCGCTGAGCATCAAAACCTGACCATCGGCTACCTGGTCAATGTCCGGCCTTTAGGGCTCGGTATCTCCGGGGCGCTGACGTACGGGGTCGAGAAAATCAATAAGAACCAGACCCTGCTGCCGAATCACACCTTGGTAATTATGTGGAACAATACGGCTCCGGATCATCACGCTCCTGACCAGATGCATGGAATACGAGCCTTCACCGAGCAATGGGCCAAAGGCGCCGTAGCTTTCTTCGGCCCTGAAGACACTTGCAACGTCGAGGCTCATGTCGCCAACGCTTGGGATTTGCCCATGATCTCTTATGTAAGTTTCTCTTAACATTTTTTTTTCCCTTTATTATTTATTTTTTTATTTTATTGGAATAATATTTTTTCCGCTGCCGGCACTCTTTCTATTGACCTATTTATTTGCACTCAATTTGTGTCATTTCTCAACCGCCAAATTATTGTTATTATTATATCGTTCTACTATAATGGAAGTTTTTAACGGGGAGAGCCTTTCGTAAACTTGTCTCGAATTGAAAAGAACAAATTGTGAGGTATGAAATCAACAATTTATTTGCATTTTTTTTATTATCATTTTAACGTTACGTTTAAATAAGAGAAAAATGTTTTTTACATTTTTTTTTTGTGGATTTAATTTTGAGATTTAGGTGTTTTGTTTTCAATTTGTATGAGAAAGATTGGAAATTTATACGGTTTTTTTTATAGCCGTGTTTTGTTTCTATTTTATTTCTTTCTCGTTTTCACAAAATATTATTTAGGAATTTGTGACAGTTGGGTTTGGCGTTGCATAATTGTCTCTTAATTTATCACATGTTTCGTGACAGCTTAATAGAGTGAGTTGAGCAAAAGACATATAAAGTGATTCTGCAATGTTATGCGCAGCATTATACAGGGTGCGTAACTAACTTTTTTTTTTTTTTTGCGTGTGTTTGCGTTTAAAAGCTAATGCGATGTTAGATTTTATCAAGGAAAATTATTAAAAAGAGTCATTTTTATTTATTTTGTACAGCATCTGGATCTTTTTTTTTTTTGTTACTGAAAAGTTATTTTCCATTATGATGAGTTTTGAAGATTAGTACAAGTATTATTAATTTTTCAATGTCATTTTTATAGAAAAACGAAAATCGTGAAGTGTTTAGAAAACATTTTTAAATTTTTTTTATAAGCTTTTATAACTGCTTATATTTATTTCATTATTCATGATAAATTATTCAAGTTTATTTCCACGCAAAAATAAAAAAAAATTTTTTGCGAACGTAATTTTATTTATGCTGGGAAATATTAAAATTTTGTTCTCCCGCAAAAATTAAGATTTTTATTAGTTGAATATTTAAAATTTTTGGGAGTTTTGTTTTTGCGTATAATTTATTTTCATGGCGAATTATTTAACCGTTTAAATCGTAAACGTCATTTTGTTTTTCGAATGATGACTAATAAATTAAGCAAAACAATGTAAACAGTTCCTCATAATTATTATTGTATCGAGTGATTTATTTTTAGCTGAACAGAATACGTAAACCTACGTTAACAGGCGCTACACTCCATTTTTTCCCCCCGTTTTTTTTTTTTTTTGAAGCCGGTTAGGTTAGATAAACACATGTTTGGAATACAAACAGCTGATCATCAATGCCGTTAAAGCTAGGTTAATCTACTTATTTATTTGCCCATCGCTCCCTGTCCTATTCGCTCTGTACGACTCGTCATTTTACGTGGGCAACGAATAACTGATTATTCGGAATGGTTTGTTGAATCACGTGCGGTGGATTTTGCTGGCTTTAGTTTGGGATGTCGTTGAGGTCAGAAAGCGCTCGAGTCTCCGCAACCATTCGATTGTTGTTGTTGTTGTTGTAGGTGTGTACTCGGAAAAGCAGACGAAATTGGAGATCGAACGTTGCGGAGATCAAGTTGAGGTGAAATTGAAGCTTCGAGGGAGGGTGATGCGAATGAATGAATCTTTTTACGGAGGAATGTGGAATTTTGTTTTCGCGTAAAAAAAAAATTTAACCGAATCGAATGCTTTTTTTTTGTTGAAACGAGGAATTTTTAATTAGGCGCATTCTGTTCCGAATTACCTAGGATTTATTGTGTTTAAAATTTACTGAGTAGCTGTTTCTTACTATTTTTTTTTATTTTTTATTTTTAAATTTTTTAAGGAGAGAAAATACAGTAAACTTTGTTAGAAACAATTTTTTTTTGCAGAAAATTTAGCAGAAAATAAATGATAATGATTTTACTTTTAGGATGCAGAATGTTTAATTTTGAGAAAAAAAAGTTTTAGTTTAATGGAAAAATATGACCGCCATACGAAAAGCTAGTACTGTATTCAGAAAAAAAAAATTAAGCACGTAATTAGGAGATTATTTTTTACAAGGTTCTAAAAAAAAATGTTTTACAAAAATTAATCT
>JAQGAY010002406.1:0-10563 GCA_034698085.1 Polydesmus angustus
CACACAGGCCACAAAAACGCGAAAAGTTAATTTTTCATAGACTTGCATTAGCATATACCGATCCACTGAGTTAATTAATTGCTGTTCTCTGTGAACATTTGATACAGGAATTTTGTAATTTTCTAAACCGCTGTTACGTTAAGGCTTTAGCTGTACTGTTCCCTTCAAAAAATATTGTTGTTTGTTAACTTTTAAAAAAATCAAACGTTATTTATTTTTTAAATGAAAAAGTGAACCAGCATTGCATTGGTCAAAAGGGGGCCCTTTTTGTGTTTTTATGCGAGTTCCCCAGATTTCACAGTGTATGATTTTTTCTTGCGGATGTGTTAAAGATTGCGATTATGTTTTACCACTTCCCACTCTCCTCAATAAACTTAAAATCGAATAATAATGGTGATAAACTCAGTGGATTGGGATATGTTGATGCAAGTCTATGGAGAATTAACTTTTCGCGTTTTTGTGGGCTGTGTGGCAGAGAGGGGCCACTTTAAACTTTTATAAAACAGCAAATAAAACTTAAGCATATACAGAAAACATGTGATTTTATTATAATTGCAAATTACATTACATTATAAAAATATTGAGTCACGAAACCGACTTACCGATAGGCCTACTCTTTTATAATAAATTGTTTTTAAATTGAATGAACGATTTTTTAGAGTTGAACTTGTGAAGATTTTTATAACTAACTGTATGTTCCTAAAAACTTGAATTTCATTCTAGTGATGACCAAACGATTTTAATGAACAGAATTTAATGAACGATTTTTGACTTTTAATGAGCTATGTTTTAATTACACCACAAAGATAATAAAGGTAAATAAAATTGAGAAGCGCTGAGCTTGCGAGGCGAGAAATGTTTTCAAAAAATAAACAATTTCTACCACATTTTTGTCAAAGAATAAATTATCGCTCAATTCACATTAAACTTGGGACAAAATATTAAACAATATCAAAATCAGGGACAATTGCTGACTGGGGGTCTGGGACAACTGGTGTGAAACAGGGGCATGCCCCTTGTCAAATGGGGACATATGGTAAGCCTACCTGTAATGGCTTGCTGTTAAAAACAGCTCGCTTGGGGCTAGGGACAGAAATATAATTAGCTGCTGGTGGTTTGCTGTTTAAGCAGTTCACCATAACTTTTACAACAACTTAAAATTCAAACACACCCAGTGCTAAAATTTTTGTAACCAACACACATACTCATATCCCCCTAATACAACTACTAACACAGTCTTACCCAGGGGCAGATTTTCAAATTTTTCGTCTTGAGGATAAAATGTTTTGGCTGCCTCTAAAAATACAAAGTGTGATTTATTTTAAGCACTGAGCTTGTGATGCGCGAAATTTTTTTAAAAGAATGTTTCACGCTTTTGGCTGCCTGAGAATTGACAATATTAGTGACGTTTTGTGGCAGTTAAAACGAACAAAAAGATTGGCTGATGCCGCGTGCGTGTGACGTAGCAATCCATGACGCAAATAGCCGGAAGTAGAAATAAACACGTCACATGCACTTTTTAACGAGTGCCTTAATTTAGGGTCCACCAAAAAGTGCAACTTGCCTTAATATAGGGCAATCGAAAATACTACTACTATTCAAATATAATTGTCTATTAAAACTATTTAAATGAGCTACAATATATTTGCAGAAAATAAATGCTGCTAGTTGTTCTACGCAATGTAAAATCTAAACAATTAAATTTTTAATTAACACCATTTAAATTAGAATTAGAAAAAATCCGCCTGATCTACATAATTTACAGCTACCCTAATCCACAGCTTGGCAGCAATTCGGCAGTTATGTCAGTATGACGTGTATGAGCTGTGTTTGTCCATGAGCAGGACATGCTGTAGCACTATCAATCGCATGAGGTATTTCTACCAATCACAGAAGTGTTTACATCAGCCAATTGTTTGATTGCAAATTTCGTCAATTGTGGCGCCCTGAAGCCTGGGCCTCACTAGGCCTAATTAGAAATCAGCTTCTGTTCTTACCACTGACACGATATATTGCCAGTTTAATTGTGCTGAGGCCATTATCTTTGTAAGCATCCATTGGACCATTTATGGAAAGCAAACTACAAAGGTCAGAAAATAGTTTTAAATGTATGTTTTTTTTGTACAATAATTATTGTTTTTTATTTAAAAAAATTTTACTGCATTTGTAATTCACAAATATAAATATTAGAATGGATGCTTTTGTGAAAACTTACCAAGCTAAACAATATGAAGAATGGTTAAAGAGTGAAAACTTTAAAAAACAACAAGAGGAAGCCACAGTGAGCTATTGTTTATAAATACTTATATATTTTTTATACAGTATAATATAACGTCTTTCTTAAGCCAATCATGTACAGTAAATTCGCCAGTCCTGTTGTGCTTAAGAAAAGCTTTTTATAAACTTCCAACTTTTTTCCCTTAACAGATAAGTAGTACAACATGGTATTGTTTTGTCTGCTTATACTTTCAGTGTAACTTCTCTTTATAGGTTTTACTTCTACATGATTAACTACAAAAGTTTTTCTTTGGCCCCAGTTGGCTTGTTTTCAAAACATTATAAAGATGGCCTGGCGCTGGTCTTCAGTTATTCTTGAACCCTGTTGAGTTTTTCTTAGCTTACAGTCTGCTGAAGTACACTGAGCTGTTTGAGGTATAACCCATATACGCTTCACCATCACATCAGTCATTTTGCTTCATTTTTTTCACACATTGTGGTCTTTGGGCTATTGTTTTTCATTTGTTTGGTTTTCTATAGTCATATCTATCTCATCCGTAATTAAAGAAAAAAAATAATAAATGTCTACCAAGATACAATTTACAATGTTTATTAATGTGAGAATTAACTTACTAGAATTAACATCATGCTCAATAATTTCAGTATTATTGTCATTCATAACATTATGCTCAATCATCATTAGTAACAGCATGCTCCATAACTTCAATAATGTTATTAGTAGAAGCATGCTCAAAAACAGCAAGATCATTATTTTGATAAAATTCCGGATGTCCGAAATGTAACACTACTATTTCTGTCGGCAGATAAAAAAAAAACTATCAGCGATAAAAATCTAAAAATTGTGCCATTTTACAGAAAAACTTAGAAAGTTTTTTCTATAAAAAAATAATCTCTTAGTTAATTCAAAAAATATAAAAAAAAGTTAAAATTCAAAAAATGACGTTTTTCAAAAATAAAATTTTCCATGCTAATATTTTCTTAGAGAATCTTAAAAATATATTTTTTTTAAAAAAAAGATAATGTTTTAATAAATTGTTTCAAAAGTAATGGTAATTTGATATTATGAATTTTTAAAAATAATTTTGTACGTTTAAAATTTTAAAAGTTTGAACGCTATCTGTACTGTAAAACAAATGCAGGTGGTGCAACTGAGCGCTTACCAGGCCCAGAAATCCAACTAAAATTTACTACAAATTCTAAATTTTTTGCATTTCGAATGTCTGCAGCAATGTTTTACTAGTTACATTGTTTTTTAATTGTTGTTACATTTTTGAATCAATGTTATTGTGTTATTATCACAGTATACGACTACTGCAATGAGAGTTCAAAGTAACTTTTTCAATTTTTATACTTTTTTAATATTTTCTGAATTTACTAAGAAAATACTTTTATACACAAAAAACTTTGTGAGTTTCTGTGTAAAATGGCACCATTTTTAAATTTCTATCTTTGGTAGTTTTTTTTTAATAGATGACAGAAGTTGTAGTGTTACATTTTGGGCACCCGGTATAATAAAATCCATTGTGGTGATTAGTCCCTGAACTTCAATAATGACAGAATTGAGTTCTTCCAAATAGACAGGTGCACCATTACAATGAATTTAGTAAAAATTGCTATTATCTGAAAATGTCTAAAAAAGGACACACAACGCAAAAATGCTAAGGAAGAATTTAAAATTAGTGCAAAAATTGATTTAATGCAATTATGATTTAATATTCGATAGTTTTAGGTACTTACAAGTATGTAGGGTTATTTTTCACAAAAAAATGCCAACTTGTTTTGCTTTGTTGTGCTAAAATACTTCAAAAAAATTAAGAATGGAAAAAAACAGCTTGCAGATAATCAGTAGTTTACTGTACTACAATAGCTTCTGTTTTTGTACGCGCACATCTAAATGTTTTATCAAAACAATTGAATTAACTTCAAGGCACAATCATTGGAGAGAAAACTTATTTTCTTGTATTGTGTGATAGGTCCAGACACTTTCCATTGTGACAATATCCAAATCCTTTGCAGTTAGCGCATCTGCATTCTTGTAAAAGTTCAACACTGAAAAACTTGAAGCAATGTCACAATCAGATCTTTTATAGTTGTCTGACATTAAATGCTGTTCAATATCACCTGCACCACCATGGGAAATACTAACTTCTATGTGACACTTGTCACATCTGACACCAGGCACTGGTAGTTGGTGGTTAAGTCAGGCCCAGTGGATCGCACCCAGTAGAAATTTGCCAGCAGCTGTGCATCATAGACCAATTTAACTGCTTGTGCAGAGTAAACCAGAGTGCACCAGAAATATCCGCTAACCTAGTGTCAATGTGCGGGGTGTGGGCCAACAACAGAGGGTCCCATCAGCAGGTGGTGTCTTTCTCCTTCTTCAGCCGCAACAGCACCTTTTCCATGGAATCTCATTGAATGCTCAACTGGTTCTGGAATATTATTCTGTTGGCTCATGCGCTTCTATTATCATTTTAACAAGTGGCAGTTACTTCTTCAATGATGCACATTTTTAGCACTAATATTGAAATGACGACTTGCAGCTCTATTTCTATTTTTTCCAGCATATAAAATTACTTTTTTTTATTGCAGCTTCATACAGAATTCTTTTAGGCTCCTTTTTAACAACAGCAAGAAATGATAAAAGAAGAGGTCAAACTTAAAGTACAGAAAATTGTTGGAATTTACAGTAGTTCTACTTTTTTGCAGTAACATGGAAGCTAGAGCCATATTTGATTTACAGTGTTTATGTAGAAAAATAAAATACAGTTTTGAATAATACAGGGTCATACTAAATGCTTGCCTTGATTTCATAATGCACTAATTTTTTAATTAAGTGTAATAAACAAAATAATGTAATAAAAACACATGTTTTCTATACATAATGAAATTTTATTTGGCATTTTATAAAAGTTAAAAGGCCCATCTCTGCCATGTAGGCCCCAAAAATTGTAAAAGTTAATTTCCCATAATAAATAACCTTGTAACTATAGTAACTTATTAAAAACATAATTTTTATGGAGAAAACTCATTCACTGTTATAGCCCTTCAACTTAATCTTCAACATTAAAAAAATTATTACAAGGTTAAAATATAAAGGGTACTTATTTTTATAAATACTTACCAATTTTTCAAAAAAATTCTACCACACTTCTTTCAGTTTGCTGGCTAGGCTTATTTTGACCATCATTTTTTTCCTTATTCAGCTTGGCATTATATTTAAAATGTTTAAAGGCATAAACTAAAAAAAGGTGTTCCAATAAAAAAGTTCATTTAAATGTTATTTAAATATTTACTTAACATTGCCGCCAATTTTCTTTCATCCAGCTTAGGCAGTAGCTTGCCATCCTTGTTCTCATTGCATCTTTTCCCTGTTAGTGATGACATTACTAATTTTTCTTCATTAAAAACATTAACTAACAATTTGCAGGCTGTTGCTGTTGATGAAAAATTTTGAGTGTTTTTTAAATTTATAACTGAAATTAAAGTGTTGCTTCCAATGTCAACAAATTCTTCATCTTATTAAAAACCTAAATTTTAATTTTATTATGACTTAATTACTCACTTTTTGCCTTTGAATTATTTCTTGATCTTCTATTTTTGCTTCTAAATCTGCAATTTTCTGCTTACTTTTTTGATTTCTGCCTTCATAAACAAAAAAAATTTAATTATTGCCATAATTATTTAATATTATTAAAATAAATTGATTACTTACTCATCCATTTTGCAATTGATTTTTTAGCCTCAGCAAGTTCTTTCTCCAACATTTTTATTTTGGAGGCCTTCCCTGATTTAAGGCTATCCATTGCTGGTTCCACGGGAACACTTGTTTTGTTTTTGTTCTGGAAAGCAACAGCTGACTTTTTATATTGAGCTTTTTTATTAGTTCTTTCCTTCTCACCTGGATGACACCAACAGATTCAGCGTGTTTTTTTTTTTATAAAAAAATATAATAAATAGGTTGATTAGTTTATTATTATAATTGATAAATAAAAATCAATTTCCATTTGTTTTTCTGAAAATGGTTTGTTGAATGAGGCTCCACCTTGAAAATTTGAAAGCAACTGAAACAAGGTCAATTGCTAATAGTATCTCAGTTAAACATAGTTTTGCTATTCTTTCCAAAATCGAAGTCATTAGGATCTAAATCCATTTAAGCTAAAACTATCTTTCATCCCTGCAAATAACTATCATCAAGTTGTCAAAATACTGGACAAAATAAGCGAAGTAGAAATGGAAAAGAAAGAATTGGCTAAGCAACTGTTGAAGCAGATAATGGGCAAGATAGAGCTATTTTTCTTTATTGGTTAATACTTCTAGTCATCTGATCTTGTTATTTAAATTGGTTTTCCAGCTCTAATAAATCACATTAAAAAGTTATACAGTACTGTATACAGGTATGTAAGTTAAAACAAAATATTTTTTAATTTTTTTTTAAATTGTCTACATATTTTAGGTATTTTTAAAACATTTTTACCAACGTTCGAGATTAGATAGAAAGGCTGATTATAAGGCTTTATTAACCAATTATCCTGATAAATGTGTCAACACTAAGTGAAATACATCTACCAGGTTTTTCCAAATGGAGGCCCCTTGCATAAAAGCCCCAATGGGCTTCTATTTGGATTTATGCTCCAAATAGAAGCCCAGGAGCTTGTATTTAGTCCTGAAGTTAACTATTGTGCTCTACAGAGTGCCATAGTTATTTTTCCAAAAGGACCTATATCTGGAAAATATTTACAGCGCTCAAAATAATAACATAGATGTGGTCCGCACATGTGCTTTTTTTAAACCTAATGAAAGATTATTTGTTTAATTATACAATTTCAGCATTATAAATATTGCCTTTTTTAAGCTTCAACCATCTCCATTTTGGGACCACCCCAAATATGTTCCTTTCATTTTCCCATGTTAATGCCCCTCTAATACTGGACCACTTTTTTCCATTTTCACTATTATCAATGAGTGATCTATTGCAAGACCACCAGGATGCTACACAATAGCATTCTGGGCACCCACAAATGATTTTGTGAGTCAACATTGGAATTTTGTTAAATAAATAACGTCTTAATACTGTACTTGGTTACAATTTCTAGTATTGGAATTTTAGCCAAAAGGTGTATAACCACAAAGTTACAATTTTAAAAATATAAAAATAATAATTTTTTTGAAAAAAATATTCTATTTGAAGACCACCTCCACTTAACCCTCTGTCGGCCACGCACGATCTATTAGATTGCTTAAACTTAATTTTTAAAATATTTTGTTTTTGTGTGACTATTAAGTGCTACTCTTTCATGTATCTTCTTAAAACTAAGTTTTACACTAATTCAGTACATAATTGTCTGATGGGATTCTATGTGCTGTTATTTTTTAAAGCCAAATTTAATCTCACAGATCCATTGTGCCTATTAGGCCTAACTGTTATTTTTTTAAATTTTAAATAAAATCTTTTTTTGAGGGAGATATATTTAAATTCTTTAAAAATACCATTAAAGTTCCATCAAACTAGGGTTTTTTAGTGCAAAAACTAATCTATGAAATATTGTTTAATTTGAAAATTATTACAGTATGAAAATGATCAATTCATTTAGGTACAACCAGTACCGTATATTTTTTTTATAAAAAAAAAAAGATTCAAAATTTAAAACCTTTTTTTTATGTAAAACGTGTCGAAATTAGAAAAAAAAGTAAATCCATAAATATTTGAAACATTTAAAAAAAAAAAATAGTAAACACTTCAAAATGTGAACTTGATATTATTTGCATTGACACTATTTAAAGTACTTTGGTTTTTCTTTACCACAGCTTCAATTTTTAATCAAAGACTTTGTATAAAAGTTAAAATGCACAAACACATAAAATTTAACAATATTTGTAGTGACTGTACCCTTATGCAACTCACAACCAACAAAATTTTTACTGGAAAATCAGTTAAAGTACTCTAAAAAGCCCACCGTGCTTTGAGCATAAAGCTCACAATTACTAAAAAACATGTTAAAACAATTTTTTAAGGAAGTAATCAATTTAACTAAATAACTAGAAGGATTCACTAGTCCACGATGGTCAAACTGGATTGTGAAACTTGCATCTGCATTTAAAAAAGCACATTCAAGACAAGGATTACTTTTTGTGCTTTCTATATGAGTCGACTATAACTTTTTTGATTGCTGTACCCTGCATGATCCAGTGTTTCACTGTTAGCTGGCATTAGCTGTTCTGCTTCATCAATACAGCCTGAATCCAAAAGGTAGTCAATTGCTCGTGTTAATTTATCACTTTTTTTGATGCAATCTTCAGGAATTTTCAGAAGGGAATTGATAAGTGTATGAGAGCAATTTCCACTTGGCATCACTTGTCATGTGTTAGCGTAATTATTATCACATAATATTTGATAATATGGTTTAAAAAAACAAAATTATCGCATAAATGGGTCTAAATTTTGAAAATAATAACGGCACTCTACACAAATTTCTGAAAATGCTATATTTAAATGTGGCCCCAAATAAGAGCCCATGGGCTTTTACTTGGAACCGAAAACCCAAATAGATGACCAGATGGTCCTGTAGTTGGGGGGGCCTATACTCAGAAAAACCCAGTAGGAATTGTTCAGGTGCTGGATAGTCATTTGATCCTGAGGACTGCTTTATAATTCCAAAAAGGTTTTCAAACCTGTCTTGGCTGAGATTTGCAGTTAGAAGATATTTGAAATTTACTTTTGATGACAAGTATTCCATGGACAAGTAACCTAAAATTCAATGGCAGTCATTTTACTAATAAATCCTTCTTTTCCATTCCCACAAAGCTTATCTCACTTATCCAAGTAAGCAATAACATTTTTCAAGAATTTTGCATTTTCAGAGTGGTATTGCAAACCATTCATAGGAATTCTTGAGGTCATGATGTAAATAAGCTTTTCCACTTGTTTTATGAATTTCATGGTGCCATCAACTTCAGCATAAGACTTTTCTAGGTCATTTTTGTTTAAAAAGAGGCCTTTGAGGATTTCTTTACTAAAAATCTTGAAAGCTAATTTGACCCCTCATTCTCTCAATAGATTTAGGGTATAGATGTGCTCTGGTGATGTGTGGCATAACTTTTAGAGTGACAGATTTATTGTCTTTTTTTCAAACTGCCTCAATGTGAATCATTGAAACATGGCCTTCTGGGGTTTTGAATCCAGTTTGCATTGATGTATTGCACAAGCACTTAATCAAGTGTGGTAAGTCAGAATTTAAGTGCAGTTTGCAGCTGGGGTCCACTGGATGCACACATTTACAGCAAACATTACCTGCAGAGCCTAAGATACAGGGTGCGGCAGCTTAACTTGTTTATTTCAAAGCACAATAAAATTAATTTAATAAACTAGAATTTTTTTATTTTGTATTTTATTTTGTAGGTACATATTTAAAGTTTTGTTTTAAACAGTTTTGAAAATCTTATCAGTTAAGTGATGCCCCCATTGTCACCACTCTGAAAATGCTTATTTTTGGTATTTTTCATGCTTCTTATCAGTATTCCATCAGTTTTTTTGGCAATTTCTCCCTGTATGTTGGCCTATAGGTCTTACAGGGTCCTTAAACAGTTGACATAAACCTGGGATTTCAAAAAACCCCACAAAAAAATCGCAAGGGCCCAAATTGGGGGAGCAAGCATTGAAGAGATTTTGTGAGTCGTGCTGGGTTTGCATTGCAAAATGCCCATTCGAAAAATAGGCCTTGCAGACAAATGCGTATTTCTCACTGCTCTGACACATGATGGCTACCTAACTGGTGGGGAACAAAACTTTAAAATGGCACCTGTCAAATAATACCATTCCCACCCCCCTACCATCTCTACAGCCAGAATGGCGCACATTTCAAAAAAACAAGTTTGGCTGCCGCACCCTGTATAAAATAATAAATTGCACTACTTTCTAATTTAATAACATTTACACCAGGTATACCATTTATTTCAAAAGTGCATTTCTTTAAGTCTTTGCAGAAGTTGTAATGATCTTATGAGTGAAAGATGCAAAATCTTGAAGTACTAAATGTTCTGTAAAGATTTTCATAGCTGTGTTTGCCGCTGTTACATGTGGGATGAGGGGTAGTTAAATTAAAATGACCAGGAGATCGAAATTATGATAAAAATAAAATGTATATTTTATTAAACCAAAATAAACAGTAATTATTTAAAAAGAAAATTAAATAGAAATTTAATCCAAGATAAAGGAGGGTGACTAAACAACTTTGGTTTGCGTTGTGTGTTTTTTTAGTGGTCGATTTATAGAATAAGTTGGTTAGCCAACAAAAATCTTGAAGAGATTAAATATTTAATAAGAAT
>JAQGAY010002407.1:0-10561 GCA_034698085.1 Polydesmus angustus
TTTTTTTTTTAATGTAATAAAGCTTTCACCGAGTTAGTGACGATTAAAGTCGTTTCACGATGAAAACTCAAAATTCCGTTAAAAAAAATGGTTTTCTTCGTAATAAGACTTTTTAATGTCAAAACTAAAAGAAATCTTCATTTGTTTGTAAAGCTATCTTCGCAAGTAGTGCGTTGCCGAACACAAATTAAATGCACTTCCACAAATATTTTATTAATAACGTAATTATGGGACAATAATACGCATTTTTTTTACGCCGTTTTAACATCTCTGAGAAAGGGTTAGAAGCTTCTTCGCTTTTTCGTCAAAGCTTTTTCAATTTTTTTATTCACTTTTCCCATGCCATAATCACATAGATACCTAGCACCACATTTGTTTTCATGCGCGAACTCCGCCGTTATCTTGAATCATTTTTCACATTCTGGAACTCCCTCGGAGATATTCAAAAAGTCTGCATTATGTTACTGCATTAAACTAAAAAATTATTTTATACGCAGATAAATATGGTAATAGAGTTGCAAGTGTGGTCAAATTCAAATTCTTGTACATGTATACTGCTAAATAAAATATATTCTTCAGATACCGGTACTGTATATTTGCTTGTTGTTTTTTTTGTTTTTTTAAACAAATTCGTGCGTCTTATAATCCAATACAAGCAGTTCTTTATTTTACAACCGCTCGGTCATCCTTGTTTGGAAAAAAATGTAGCTTAGTTATTTTAAACTTATGCTTAAATACTTTTCTAATTCTACTAAAGTTATTAAGTTATTGCACGACTATTGCCACAGCAAGACCTATTATCAATAATAATGTCTATATTATTTCGTTCGAAATATTTTATTATCCGATTAGGACGAGAAAATAATATATTGCCTCGTTTCATCGAATGATTTCTTTTTGACAGACAGCAGTAATGAAGTCTGAAATATTCCTTTCAATACATCTCTCTCGGAGTTAAACACTTCTACCAACGCTTTTCTTCTTTCAAACTAAATCATCCGCACGATGCTACGGTAGATTTTGCGGTTGATTCTCTATTCTTGGTAGAATTTAATACTAAATATAAATATCCTTTTGGCACTTCAAACTTAAAATTTATAAAAACAAATATCTCTATAAAACGTTTTTTTGTTTTTGTTTCAGCGTTTTTGTTTTATGCGTGTGAATGTAGGGTAATCGCTACCGAATCTAGATTCACATGCATATTGCATATTAAGTGTCTTTGCTCTTTTTGTCGATTATCCAAAGCGTTGATTAGGCGCGGCACATAATTTTTCGATCTTTCCGGATAACCGAAAATTTTAACATTTCCGAAGCCGCGTATGAAAGCTACACAGTTCAAAATTTTCACTTACGGTAACTACATCATCAATATTACTTATTAAAATTAACTTTTATTTGCATATAAATAATAAAATGTATTATGATAATAATAAATTCTAAATAGATAAATAATGCTAATCAAAGTTAACGCCCCATAAATAATAATAATAATACTAACGATGTTTTTTAAATAATTTTTAAACATTTTAACTTAACGAAATCAAATTTCGAATTTCGCAAATCACATTTTATTATTATTTTTTTTTTCAAAAAAAAAAAAAAAAAGAATCAATTTGGTGCTTAATTGAGTGCAATTCTGACAAGTGCATTAATAAAATTTTAAATAGCTCTTAAATAAAAATTTGCATATTTTTCGGGCAGTCCGAATTATTATTATTATTTTATTCAGTTAAAAAGTAATGAAAAACGAGGATGACGACGCGTATCTCCTTCATTTCAATGAAATCTCTCGAGTTTAGAAAATAAGCAAAATCCTAAAGAATTTTGAATTACAATTTTCTGCCCATTTCCACCTTATTCAAAAAGAAAGTGCTATGAATACAAATGATAATATAAGATTCACATTTTACTAAAAAAAAAAATGTCTTCATCATTTTTTTTTTTTGTTGCTTCCTATTCTGCTTCTCCTCCCGTCTACTCTCTTTTTTCCCCCCTCCTCAATGATCCACTTCATAAAAAGAGTAGACTTCAAATCTGTCAAATGCACAGCGATCAAATAAAAGAAAAGATGAAAAAAGAATGAATGAAAGAAAGAAAAAAACGTGAGCAAAAATGTACTCCAGAGAGTATTAGTACCCCCGCGTTACGTGCATCCCCGAAATAAAAATTTAGATCTTTTGTGATGAATCAACAAATGAGAGAAGAAGTAAAAACTAAATTATGTGTATGAAAATGATTTCTTTGTGCTGTCAAATGTTACCCGACCACACCTTAAGCATGTCGGAGAAAAAACCGTATAAGCAATGTTCGAAAGAAAATTATTTTTTATACATCAAACAATGAAGCGTATCATGAAATTGACGTAAAAATAAACCTTAATGTTATTCTTAAATATACTGTAATAAAAATTTCGCTGAAAGAAAAAAAAAATTGTGTCGAGATTTCATTTCGATAAAACACGACGAGTTTTTTTTTGCATGGATAAGCGGATCTTCCAACTTGTAAAACGGAAATATATATAAAAAAAAGACACCAAAGTTAATTACCCGAGCCAAATTAAATCAAAACATTGCAGCAACACTCTATTATCTCACATGTTAATTTTAAAAAAGTACTGAGCAAGCAAAAACAAATTACTTGTCATCGGGTGAACAGCAATTCAAATAACTTATACATGTATCGTCATGTAACTCTGAAATGTAAAAAAAAAATATATAAAACTGATGTTTATAGAACGCAATTGGTGCCAATTTCCTAATCAACCTGCGGCTAATTACTCACTACGTGTACGATGCATCTTAATAATTAATAAGCCCCACTTTCTGTTCAAAAAATGTTTTTTAAATAAGATTAATCCGTATTAATTAATGAAGAAATTAATTATTTTAAAAATTAATATGATACAATATACTCCGAACTCGCATTTCGTCTAGATTTGATTGAGCTGGGAGCTACTGCAATACACTGCACAGTGTACACGGTGAACGAAAAACATATACCGGGCGTTCGAAATGGAAGTACCCAACTTCCGTCTGTTATTAAAAAAAAAACTAGCAAAGATAAAATTTTAAAAATGGTGCCATTTTACAGAGAAACTCGGAAAGTTTTTTCCATAAAAAAATAATTTCTTAGTTACTTAAATAAATGTTTAAATAAAAATTTACTTTTGACATGCTTTTGAGCAGTAGCCTGTGATAACAAAAGCAATAAAAATGAAACAAAAATGCACCAACAATTAAAAAAATAATGTAAATAATAAAACATTGCTTCGGACATTCAACATAATAAACAATTTAAGATTAGTTCTAAATTATTGTTGAATTGGCGTGTCTCATATGTGGTGCATTGCCCAGCTGCATCAATGGCATTAATTTTATTTTACAGCATAGAGAGCGTTCAAACTTGCGTAATTTTAAACGTCACAAATTATTTTAAAAAATTCATTATATCAAAATATTGTTACTATACTTTTGAAACAATTTATTAAAAATTTATCTTTTTTTGAAAAAAAAAAATATTTTTAATATTCTATAAAAAAATATTAAGCATGGAAAATTTGCTCTATGGAAAACGTAATTTTTTGAATTTTAACTTTTTTATATATTTTTTGATTTACCGGTAATAAAAAAATTATATTTTAACATAAAAAACTTTCTGAGTTTCTCTGTAAAATCACACAATTTTTACATTTTTATCTATGCTAGTTTTTTTTTATTAGCCGACGGAAGTTGGGTACTTACTTTTCGAACACCCGGTACATTAACAAGAGAAAGAAATACCAGTACCAAATACAGTGCTATTCAAACTAAAACTATTTTAAAACAGGAACCGTAGCAATTCAACATTTACGCAGTCTTGGGGCAAATTTGATGTAATTGTAATTAATGCAGCAATAATCAATGGTGAGCGTGTTCAATTAGAAGAGAACATTTGAAACATACAACGAACAAATAAAAATATGTTACTGTAAATGCTATATGTAATTCTTAATCACAAAGTTGGGCTTTACATGATTCTATAAAACGAGCATTATTTATTCCACTGACTATTATAGTTGATTCAAATATCCCGGATTTTTTCAGTTCATAAATAGCCTACAGCTAGTGTAGCCTATTTATCCATTCGGATAACATTCATCGGCGTAATCATGTAAGAGCTACGCTGTATTTATATATTATTCAGCGAGTTTTATAAGAGCGCAAACGGTATAAGCGGAAAAATATTTTAAAGATGAAACTTGATGCGGTATAAACGAGAAAAAAATATATTTTCACTTGGTAACGCATGCGCTCGATATAAATCTCTTGCAGAGGAAATCTGTCGATGATCCGGATAGCCTACAGCTGCGTACAATCCGATCAAGTACGTTCGGGCTACGATTTCAAAAGTTTACAAACGTATAGTCGAGAGTTATTTTTATTTTTTTTAAAAAAAGAAAAGAAAAATGTTTAGTTCGTCTACCTTGTTCTTAACCAATTCAAAATATTTCACTGTTCTACGACGAGTAAAATTGACACTGGTATCTATTCATAAAGCAAGTCGTGTGCGCGTGTATTGTTTTTCTCCGACGTCAGAAAGCGCGGAGACGAGACAAATGCTAGGCGAGCTCGCACATTTATCATAAAAGTCGCGCTATTCATCACTTTGTATTCGTTTTAACTTTTATTATGCAGACGAGTAAGAAACGCGTAGTCGTATGCATATTTTACAAAATTCAAGTTCTCGGAAAAAGTTTTTCCGAGCTAACAATTGTACTTCGGTCATGCGAAACACCTTTTTTTTACTCGTTCTCGTACGTGTAAGGAAAGCCGCTGCCGGATCGTTGTGTTTATTTATGGTGACGATACATGGATGGAAATTCAAGAGTTTTATACTGTATCTTATAAACAGATTGTATTATTTTGCTGCGCTAGCATCGGAATGCACCTCCTGTGGTGACAAAGAAAACTATCTTGCGTTTCGGTCGGTATCAACAACCGGTTATAAATTTAAAAAAAAAAAAATAAACAGTGATATCAAATCAAAAATTATTAATAATAAAAATGAGGCAAACCAATATTTTCCCACTTTAAAAACATTTTTTGTACAACTCCAAGAACAAATTTCCTCAAATAAATAGCAAAAGAGTGCATTAAAAACAATGGTTTTCAATTATACAGTAATTGAAATAAAATATGTATGAAATTTAATTATTTAACAATGCTTTAAAAGTTTTGCGCATTATTATTTTATTCATATTTGAGGAACGTATTATTTCAAAACGCAACGTGCTTACAATTATTGAATTATCTGCGCGTCTTTATTAATTCTTTTACGCTGAATTTAAATCTGTCTTTGTTAAAATTAAATTGATACAACTCGCTAAAAGTAGAAATTGACATTGAAGTATGCAGTACACCGTATTTCTATTATTTTCGTATTATCCGAAACATGTCAAAATTAATAACCCATTCAGCAAAATTATATTATACCGTAGAACCGACAATATGATAATCGACCAATTTTACCATATTTTAAATTTTCTTAGTATTGAACAATGAAAACTATTCAATTGTCAAAAAAATAATTCACCAAACAAAGATAATACTAGTTATTAAACGCCAAATAAAAAGTATAGTATACAATAATTCGTACTAATTAATTTTTAGAAGGTAAACATCTATAGCATACAAAATTTAATAGCGTAAACAAAAGTAACATTAAAAAATTTGAATTTCTGGGTTATCCGCGCTTAACTAAACTGCAAATTCTTTACTGTATCCGTAGATGTAAAGGTATAATAATAAACTAATTATTACATGAATTAATACACGAAAGAAACATAATGAATAAAAAATTTAAAATATGGGTAAAAAATTGCGCTTAGCTAACTCGGGCCTGACTTACTAATACGCCGTATAAAACATTATCCGTTTAACACTTACTGTAAAAATTATTATGAAAGCTCCGAAAATATCTTTCATCTTTAAAAAAAACAAAAGATCGAAAGAGCTTTCTCAAGTCATAATAATAATTTATAAACCACAAACGGCTCGCATATTTAAAATGACCTTGTTTACGCGTTCCTCTGATCTCGCGCAAAAATCATAAGCGTCAGAAAAGACTTTTAATAATGATTTGAGAAAAGAGGTCTCGTAAATATTATTCACGACCCCATAGTTAAGAGGTTGGCTCTTCCCATTCAAATTTATCTCCGCGACAAGTCCCCCATCATTGCGGTGCACTCAGTCATCTAAAACTGCTAATCGCTAAGCTTCAGCCAATTAATTTTGCAAAATGAAGCTCGTAAAATTTTTTCGGGGCTAAAAAGTGTCTACTGCCACGACTCAAAACTAATGCCTCGCGTTTAATAATGAATTTGGTTCGTATTCCGCGGTGTAATTGTACCTCGAGCGCGTGCGTGAAATAAAGAAGCCAAAAAGTAAAACTTTTCGCCCGTCAACTTTTAATTTAAATGCCCTGTAGGTTGGGGGATAACCGTAGAGAAGGACGACACACGCGTATCACCATAAATTTCCGCAATGTATCTCTTTACCGGAACTCAAGAAAAGAGAGAATTCGTGTGATTATGCGCGTGTGCAGAGGCATCTTTACGTCTATCTAGTTACAGTACCAGTAAACGTCTCGTCTAAATTGCGTATATATACACGGAATTGTGTGTGCATATTGATTTTCACGGACCATTGCACTCAAAATTTTATTCCGACGAAGAAAAGCGAATGAGACAAGGCTAGAGAAATGCGATGCGTCGCGTTAGATGTGCGCCTCATAACCATTTGTTGTTGTTGTTCTCTCTCGCTCGCGATCTCTCTCCGAGTTAAGTCGCGATGTACCAACGTCGTCTCCAGACCCGAGCTTACTTTCTTCTTCCTCTTCTCAATGCCTGGGTGTCCGTGTATATCTTTTAAAATTCATGACATCTTTATTTATGACTGCAGGTCTTACATGTTGACTAAGTATGTTTGTTAGTTTGTTTGCTTTCTCTCGTGTCTCGGCTTCCCGCTTCGGCAATACTCGACATTACGTCTAAATAATAGATGTACGCATATTTCTTCGTCGTTTTTCAGTTTAGAAGAGATGGAGGGTGGAGAGAGAGTAATATACGAAAATTTTTGCCGGCGAAGACTTAAAACAACGCAGCCCAGCATCACGAAGCCGAGCCTCCCGAAGAGAACTCAATCCAATTAATAGCGTTAGCCAAATAAAAAGCTAAAAAACAATGTCGAACATTATTCTCTTTTAAAAGCTCGGAGTATCGAGAAAAAGAGGGTAGTTAGTATCACCGTTACCGCGTTTTAAAGAAAAAAAAAGGGGGAAAAAAGTAAGAGAGATAACAAAATATTAGACGAACGAAATGCGCTTTAATATTTACAACCGCAGATAGAATTGAAAATAAATAAGAAAAAAAAAAAAATAAAGCCCGATGCGAAGAATGCGATTGTTCAATCAGCTAAAATATATTTGCTTCCAATTTTTTATTTTATTTTTTGTTCTCTCTTTCATCTCCAAGAATCGAGACTTCATCTATAAGCTTCGATTTTTAATGGAATTTTTTAGTAGACTTCCCAACGTCGATTAAAGAACCACGTTGAGTTCTTTTAAAAAATTAATTTAAGAAACAAAAAGCTTCGATTTCATCTACTTTAAAAAAATAAAAAAAAATGATGAAAATTAAAAGCTAGTCTGGTTCGTAATTTTTTTATTATTATTATTTTTTTGCCGATACCCGAACCTTGGTTAAATAGGATTACGGTAGCCTTGGTAACTCGATATAATGCATGCCCACTTTCAAACTCTAATCGCATATAAAATTGAATAAATTGGAGAATTAAATGATTGTAACTTTATCGCAAGATAATTGCTTGACAAATAAGCCCGAAATTTATAAAGCCATTATTTCCAATTTCGAAGTACTATTATCGTTTACTATACGAGCTTCCGGTTACGCGAATGCACCTCGCCGAATACGTGGGTTAAACAAATTGGGTTATTACCGAAAAATGTAAACAAAATTTTAAAGCTAATATTACACAATCGTAATGGCAACGGTGCGGGAGGAGATGAAAGCGTTATCATCATGTCTTTTTTCAATTGAAAACCAAATGTAATGTAAATAATAGTGTATATTACTCGCAAATACAGTATTTATTTTGTATGTAGCCTAAAGACCATGAATACAATTTGTATTAAATTAGCATTAACAAAATTATTTTTAGCACAATTAAATTAAGCGGAATAAAAATAATGTTCTATTTTAATTGTTGATTATACATTTCAATATTACACTAGGCTACCGTTACGATTAAAATAACAAATAAAATATTTATCAATGTTGTGATAAACGAGTGCGTATATTTTACTCAATGAATGCAGTCAGAACTAGAAATAAATGTCAGAAATAATTATTATCTCACAAGCACCCTATTTCTAACCCCTCTTTACAATAAAAAGGCAGAAGCTATTAAATGTAATGTAGCCTACAGTAAATACCGTACTAATAATTTAGCACTGTCAGAACACTAATTAGAAACAACACAAAAAATAATAATAATAATAACAATAACAATACAGTTTGTTGAAACGCAAACCTGAAATGATTGCATGTTAGAGGTAAACAATAATTTGACTATAAAATTAATAAACCAATTTTATTTTTTAAAATACAATATACTGTAATAAAAAATAAAATAAACAGTCCACATAAAACGTTGAAAATCATATTTATTTCCTAAAGATTATTAGTAATTAAAAAATTGCAATACTATGAACTAAATGTGAACTCGCTGTAGGAAACTTGATAAAAACCCTATTATATCTACCGCGTTTCTTCGGCAGGAATACAAATGTTAGAAAATCACGAACAAGTAGATGTAGGTCATTAATTTAACCTTTAACTCGTATGTTGAATTTCATATTGTAATTTCGATTAAAATTTTTTTTGTTTCGCAGATCATATCCGTTACTTGTCAAAAAAAAAAAATCACTGCGTTTGTTTACCATTGTATTAATTTAACGTTCGGCGCAGATTAGAAAGCTGTCAAAAAATCAACTTTTGTTCTGTATTGATTCAATATATAATCTTCAAATAAATCAATCGTAAAACATTTTCAAACTTTCTCAAAGAAAGATTTGCTCGATAAAAATTTGTTTTCACGCTTCATCGATTAAAAAAAATGCGTAGAAGAACTTTAAATTACCTTCGATAAAAAAAGAAAATCATAAACGTGTAACCTAGAGTATTCGCAGTGAATGTAGTTGTTTCTTATTTAGAAATTAAGCAATAGTTTATATTAACTAGTAACACCTATGGCCTTTAATTCCTTGTCGAAATCATAAATTAAAACTATAGTAATTTAAAATCCGACAAAGCCAATCCTCGTTTTCTTCTTCTTTAACAATTATACTATTGTATTTGTCCATTCAACTATTGTTAATTGTTTTTAATAAATCAGTTTGGCATCGATACTAGCATAATAGTAGATCGATTTCTAATTAGACGCTTGTGCCAAAAACGCAAATCGACCTATCGACGACAATATTAAAGACTCCTTCTTTCTCTATGTTTCCACCACTCACAACGCGCGGGCTAATTACGACCGCCATTTTCCATCTGGATGAATCCAAAAGTTGAATAAAATAATAATAATAAAAAAATAAATAATCTACCGGTACTATGAACTCCACATTTACCATGTAATCTCGAGTGCGTGTAGTAGTAAATAGGTGCGCGCATCATCACATCCTCTTCCTCTAACTATCATGTACATGTACAAAAGGGTAAATTCCGATAGAAAAAGTTCAATTCATTTCAACCGATTCGAGATTAAAGTCTCTTCTGCACAAAATTAATTTCCGCGAATGGATGTTTTCTCTCTCGCTCTCTCGCCCTATCTCTCTTCGAACGAATAAATTTCGTTAAAAAAAAATGTGCGTGCTACGTAACGCGTGAAGGTCTATAATGAAATACCACTATCCGCCACCCTTAGAACCATCCCCAGACCACTAAACAGCCATTCCGCTTTTTCAGTTTCAAAATTAATGGTGGATGCCTATTAAATGTGAGGGCAATACATCATTATCTACCTTATTGAGCAGAAAAGTGTGCGTAGGAGTTATGTCTCGAAAATAGGAGAGCGTGATGTTGAAAATAAGAGAGTGAGAGAGAACGATGAGCGAATAAGCGATATTTATTGATTCTCCGAATAAATGACGGTGTAATAATTTTTGGGAAAAAAGTTCAGCTACGCCGCTAACTCACGGTAAATTACGAACACGTACAACGAATTAGTGATTGGAAGCCATTTATTATGTGACCGCAACCATCTCTCATCTTCAACTACACGTCAACGCATTTAAAATTATTATTATTTTTGCGCTTTTTTATAATGTATACAAATAAATTATTAGCGTTAAAAAAAAACCCCGAAAATAAAAATAGTTATACTGTATTAACTTTGAAAGTTACCGGTAGTCTTGCAGTGTTTGCAATAAGTTACAAGCGGCCTACAGTATTATTATTTCGTTTTCGGTTTCAATATACCGGGTGTTTCTAAATGAG
>JAQGAY010002408.1:0-10556 GCA_034698085.1 Polydesmus angustus
TCATTTGCAAGTCACTTATTTAATCGATTTGTTTTAATTATCGCAGAGAAATTGAAAAAGCAATTGAGAAATTGTCTAAGAGGCACAAGTTACACATTGAAGCTTATGATCCAAAACAAGGAAAAGATAACGAGAGAAGATTAACTGGTCTACACGAGACTTCTAGCATTCACGATTTCTCTGCCGGTGTTGCTAACCGTGGAGTCAGTATTCGCATTCCTCGTGCCACAGCTGACGACAAGAAAGGTTATTTCGAAGATCGACGCCCAGCTTCCAATTGCGATCCATACGTGGTCACCGAAAGAATAGTTCGCACGTGTTGTTTAAATGAGTAATTACAATTTTTTTGGACTTTCTTAAATTCACCCATTATTTTCGTAGACAGCATTTTAACAAGAACAATCTCAAATCAAAGAAAAAAAAAAAACGTTAACAAAAAAATAACGCACTAATAAAACGAAGAAAAAAAAAACTTATTTTTTAAGAGGTTTTAATATCGGGTGGGTTTATTGTTTTTATATTGTTCCCTTCTATAATAGTTAACAGTGTTCCTTGAGTGATTTACGTTCAACTTGTTGCGAAAAAATGCATAAGTCTATTTTATCATATAAATTATACAGTATAGAAATCATTTTAAAGTTTGTGAACGGGAGTATCAATTTTCGGAATGTATCCGCTGCTCATGTATGCGCAAGAATCGAACAATGACAAAATGGAAATAGTTATACAATATGTAAAGCGGGGAATATTTTGCTTGAATAATAAAAAATAAGTTTGAAATGTTTATTACGTATTGTTTATAAATTAACTAGTTTTATAAAAAATGTTCCTGGATTTTGGTATAAAAATGCCGAACTAGCATAATCACGTCCGGAGAAGTTTCTTGTATTTACATTTTATTATTTTAATTTTTATATTGACCTGATCTATTGTGACCTTTAATCAAGGATTTGAATGTCATAAGTACGCAATTATAATATTTTTTTGCCGTAAATTGACAAATTTTAAACAACTTACTTAGAAAAAAGTTGGGTTGACTTTGGCGCTCAATGTCTATAATAAAGTTAGGATTTAAAATGTGTGAATTTTAAAATATTATGCGAGATGATGTATAATAATTATCAATAACCGTATCAAACAAAAATGCATAGTACAATTATTAATGATTACGATTATACAGTATCAAATTTTACTTCTTGAAATTTCGAATCTGTGTATAATTTTTCTACTGTAGAGCTTCTCGGCAATACAATTGTCCTAGTTGACGTGATGTATTATAAATGTCAATGACTTGTTTAGTAAACAATGTTGCCATGGAAACGTTTACGCTTTTCATTGAAAATATGTTAGTAAATGTAGTAATACGCAAGTAGAAAGTTCTTTTAGAAATTTTTCTGATGGATATAAACAATAAAATAGAAGAATTGCGTCTGAAAATAAATTTATCAGGTAAAATTCAGCTTTAATTTTTAATCGCGAATTTTTTTTTTTGAACATCCAAATTAATTTTCTCTAGAAAGCAAGAAGAAAACTGATTATCATGAAGGTGAAGAAGAAAAGTTTAGAAATAGTGAATATATTTCGGTTTTAAAAGAAAATATTGGATCATTAAAAGTTACAGAGGTGACATTCCGGATTTAATTTTAATTAAATACGTATTTTCAAATTTAACGAAATAAATGTCTCGTTTTTATAGTCTAACAATTCTATAATCAGTAACTCAATTAAAGGTGCTCTGTTTAAAGAAAAACAATCGAGAGAACTTATTCAGTGGTTTGATCAATGGATTCTCGACACTGAAAAGCAAATTAATTTATTAACGCACGTCGATCGAAAGATTAAAGATAAAATATCGAAACTTGAAGATGAAAAATTTAATTTATCTAATCAACCTTCCTCCACAAGTACTGAGGATTCGAATGATAAAGTAAGAATTATTATTGCACTAATTAAAAAAAACCCTCTGGGATTATAATAGCAAAACGTTTACCAAAATAGAAAATTCAAGAACTCGAAAATAACTTGGAAAAAATGATGATGAAAATATCGGAAGCGGAATTTGTGGAGAAAAAATATTCCGTGGTAATAACAATTTTAGAGGAAGAAATTCTAATATTGCAAAAAGAATCAGTTGTACTGGATACCGATTTGGTGAAAGCCAACACCGAATTAGATCGTTTTCGAACAACGGCTGAGAATGCGTTGAAAGCTTCTCGAGCCATTCAATCGCAACTCATTCAAGAAAACAACCAATTTCAACAACAGAAGTGTCAGTGGGAACAATCGCTCCGAACATTTCACCAACAAGTGGATAATATTTGCTCGGAGAATTTTCTGAGAAAAAGCTCAGTCGAGGTATAAATCAGCATCGAAATAATTTTCATTAGCATTTAATAATATTAAACTCGGGGGGAAAATAAAATAGAGATTACCCAGCGCCAATGAAACTTTCATCAGCTGCGAAGAGTCTTCATCTCCAGCCACAGAAGGTTTGACCAGAAGTTACAGCAAAGATATGATGGAAAAGTTTAAACTAAGTCTTGGAAGCGGTGAAACGGTTAATTAGAATTTTTTGTTTAAAAAATAAAATTAATATTTTAACCCCCTTAAATTGCATCACTTCTAGATAATGTTAGAGCTAAATGACTCTAGCACTCAAATGGGAGAGACGATAACGAATCTACAGAATAAAGTAGAAAATTTACAAAGAGAAAAAGAGAGATTAATGGAAGAACATGAACTAACTCTAAATTCTACGCGACTATCTCCAATAAAAAGGTTTATTAATTATATGTACAAATATTTATTTGTTAGTTTTATTTTTTTATTAATTAAAACAGTCCCAAATATCAACAGCTTGATGAGAAACTAAAGGAGCAACAAGATAGAAGACGTGAAGTTTTAAGATACGCTGAAATTTATACGAAATTTATGGAAACTGTGCGAACTGCATTGCGACAGTTGAATTCAACGATAGCCATTGGATGCAAAGTAAACTAATATCATTCAATTGAATTAGGGGATAATTTTCTTTTTGCAATTATTACAGTTAAACAGTGTGGGTTCGCCATCACCTGATGACACAATTGAATTATTAGCGATTTGCATGGAAAGAGTGGAATTTCTCGTCGAACAAAGTCAGAATTATGATAAAGATAGTGCCATGCAAATATACGAAGGCGTTAAAGTAATCATTTTGATAATTAATCTTTACACAAGTGTTAAGAGAATTTAAATTTTAGTTCAGTGAAAATGTGGAAGAAGCGCAATTAATGTTAAAGCCGAAATCTAAAAGTGTGAAACGAGGCGAGCAAAGTATGAAAAGTAGCATGAAATTCGAAGAATACGATTCGACCGATCAGGAAGTTCCAACGAGAGCCACGATCAAAAGGCAGGCCAAAACAATGATCGATCATCACGTCAAAATGCACGCCAAAGGTACTCGCACTCAAATAAATATCCCGAAATTACGCGGTTAATAATTTAATACTGCTTAATAATAATAGTTATTATAACTTGTTTTCGCTTGACAATTGGTGTTTACACACATCCAAGCGATTTTTTAAATCGGAACTAGCTGCATTTAGATGCTCGTTTAGCGAAGGTAAATTATCTATAACGCTTTTCATTTTAGTATTTTGCTCTACAAACATTTTTACCTGTATGAACAATAATAAATAAATTGAAGGAATATATTATGTTAATTCGAGGGCGTAGTATACTAGTAAACAAATAAACGAGATACCTTTTCAAATGTCTGATCAGCTGTTAAAGTAGCCGAGTCCGCCACGTTCTTGTCATCCTCATCGTCACTACTACTGAATTTCCCAAGTTTATTTTCTAAAGCTACTGAAATTATTATTGCTTTGCTTCCATGAATTTGTTAAGGCTCAATTTACCTTCTCTGGAATCGCTGGACATGTCAAAAGTAAACCCAAAAACCGGATCATCATTTGATGAATTTATGATATCTTGTCTCATGTCTTCAACAGTTGGCGGTTCAGGAAAAGCAGGAAATTTCTCTTTTCTTGAAAACATATTTATCCAACCATGACATGTAGTAATTATAAATTGTGCCTCGTTATTCACAAAAAATTATATTAATTTCAAGACAGTTTAGGTAAAACCTTAAGGTAAAACACTCTTGTTGATATCCGTAGGTAACCTTGACGTAGTCGTAACGTAACAAGAGCTCCGTACTGTCTTGCGTATACGTGAAGTCGTAACGTAAAGAGGAAATACGTTTTTCGTAACTGGTTCTCAAGCAGTTGCTCGTGAGCTTAATATTTTATTCTATAAAGATTTCCGTATACGGAATAATAATAATTATTAAGGTTTTAGGAATACGAATTAAACAATGGATAAAAACCAAATTTCCGATTACGTGAGAATAAAAAATAATTACGATTGAACTTGGTTATAACGTCCTCGGATATAACGTCGCACGACCGGATGTAACGTCATTTTCGATTTTTCGGGAATTCATCGCAATTTTATGTTTTTGCATCCAGAAAATTGTACTTTAATCTCGGTTATAGCGTCACAAAAATCAAAACACTACTTTGTTATTTTATTTGACGACCTAGTAGATAGGCAGAAGGAGCAATGAACTTGTGGTCACACATCTGTTTAGCTGGAAAGAACGTAATATTTTCTTAACCATTCCTTTCATACAGTTGGGTTTCATAATTTTTTAATTATACTGCTCAGACAAAATGCTTCTCGGCAAAAATCATCTGTGCTGTTAGCTGTTTTTGAGTTGCTGTACTTTCAGACTGATCAAAATGGAACCTTGTAAGGCTAAAAGAAAAGTTCTATCTATTGAAGAAAAAGTTCGTATTATCAGGGAATGTGAAAGTGGACGAAAAAGGACCGAAGTGTGTCGCAAATTTGAGTTGGTTAATTCCACTTTAGGTACCATTTTAAAAAACAAGGACAAAATTTTCAAGACTTTCGACGATAACGGTGAGAAGGTAAAGAAAATTCGCAAGTGTGAAAAAACTGAAGTCGACGAAGCACTTATGGGCTGGTTTAAACAGTGCAGAACTTTAAATTTACCCGTCAGTGGACCAATATTGAAAGAAAAAGCTGAAGAATTTGGAAAATTGTTCGGGACTGAGTTTGTGTGTTCGAACGGGTGGCTCGACCGTTTCAAAGCTCGACATTCCATCTCTTTTGGTAAAAGTAGCGCTGATCGAGCTAAACGCGTTGATGCCGCAGCAGTAAACTTAACTGACGATTGGAGACAAAACACTTGGCCAGAAGGTGGACAAAAACCCGCAGGCGAAAAGAGTGACATTTACAACGGAGACGAAGCCGGTATTAGTGACAAATCAACAGCGGAGAAACCTCAAAATGTCAAGAAGAAAAAATGCGTCGGTCGAAAGCCGTCCGAAGAAAGTGCAATACTTTCTGTTCGCGCTAACGTGATTGAGACTGAAAAAAAGAAACCTCCCGCTGTTGGCAAAAGACGCGCGCAGCCTAGGTGTTTAAAAAATGTTAGAAAACTTTCCGTAGGAAATTGTGCTAGCAAAAGACCGAGGAAAGCGCAGCAGCCCGTTAAAGCACACATCAATGGAGCCGAGATAGACAACATATCGCTGTTTCAGTGGATACAGCAATTCTCAGCTGAGAATGAGATGAGGCATGAGCTGGAGGAGAAAAATGCGGAGGCGAATGATAGCGACGAAGATGTAGCCGAACAGGACGAGGATTCCGACGACGCTGTTGCCTGTCCTACAGCGCAGGAGGCGATGACAGCAGCCAAAACTTTATCCCGTTTTTACCACTCGAGAAAGACGCCGGCAGAAACACTTATTGAAGTAGATCGTCTGTACAAGGTGACAGAAAACATTTATTTTCGAGAAAGTAAAGCGCAGAAGAAAATCACCGATTTTTTTCAACGATACAGCAAATGTAAGTCGAATGCTGTACAAGATTTTTGCAACATCATCCCAAATTTAATGACTGTAGATTTTAAAATTTTGCCCAATACTGTGGGAATAATAAGGGAATAATTTCTAGCGATAATTTTAATTTTTTTAAAAAACAGAGAAAAAAAAATCTGTGAAAGTCTAGAAATGTACCGTTTCTAAAAATAAAATGTCATATATAAAATCTAATTCTACAATTCGTACATATACAGGATTCCGACGGCTTTTACAAATTCACCAATCATTCAAATGTGATATGCATTGTAGGTTATTTGGATGTAACATAGCCGATGTAAGGTCATAGATTACGCGGTCTTTTCGATGACACTATATTAATTAAGTTCAAATGTAGTTCTTATTATTTTTAATTACAAGAAATGTACCGGTAGTTATTTTACAATATTATTAAGCATAAGTATATTTACATGGTATGTATTGTAAATCATTCTTTCAAGTCTAAATTGTACCTTTTGTGAAGTTCTGCGACTGTCACTCTTTCTAAATTAGCTAATTGACCAAGAACAACTTGGGTGGCATCTTTTATTTCGTTATATTCGTGCAATTTTTCGATGTGTTCTTCTAATTCTTCTTCATGTATCCCTCTGAAATTGACGAAATTGTTGAATAATATATACTGTGGGTTCTAAAAATAAATGAGAAGTTACTGTTTGTTTAATGCTTCTATGTCCTTCTTCAGTTTCGCGCAGTTAACTTTAGTCGCATTTAAAGATTTTAACAATTCTTCATCTGTATCCGTTGATGTAGTCGCTGTTTCGAATGAACTGTTTTCGTTGTTTACCTTTTGTAATTAAATTTTGACTGCCACTGCTTTACAATAATTCTGAATGCATTATATCTTACCAAAACTGGTGATTTAAATTGTTTATGAAGACGACTCGAACGTAAATTGCTGGTCCTTGCACTATTGTGGAACATTAATTCGAATTAATTTAGCCAACATAAAAATTTACCATGCAAATACCTAGTTGGAGTAACGTTCATATTGATGTTAATTACGATTTAAATTTACAACAAGATCTTATCAAAAATAATTTAGTTAATTATTGCAGGTAATATTTTAGAAATAATTGTCTTTTAGAACGCAATCAAATAGAAATAATTTTTTATTGAATTTTCTCATCAGCTGATCGATTTTCCCGCCATTTGTAAACTTGATGCAGTTATTCTTCGAAAAATTCAATTAAGCTGTTATTATTAATGCATATTACAAAGTAATTATTTAATGATATTTTATTTTATTTAATTTTGATTTTTGCAAATTGTTATTTTATGTTTATTTTAAGAAGATTACTCACAAATTAAATTTGTGATTTGTATCTGACGTCACCTAGCGTTGCGGAATGCAATCCGTTTTCCGATGCGTAGGCTTGATGATTCGATTTTCATAAACAGTACTGTCAAAATGGCGTTTTCACTCAAGGCAGTTGTTGGGCAAAGTAAGTAATTATTTCATAAAATGGACACTAATTATTAGAATGAATTTCCTCATTGATTTTGGATAATTAAGGTTGCTAAATTTATTTTTATTTTGTAACTGAATAATAGAGGTTTAATTTGCTTCAAGTACAATGTTATGGCTAAGTGGGTGATTGGGTTTTCAGCATCTGGGAATATAATAATTATTATGGTTATAAATCGTTCCTCCTTTAAATTTACTAATAATTTTGCATTCAATAATGGATTATTAAAAATAAATTAAACGAGGATATTTAAAATATATCAAACACAATTGATATATTTTAAATATTGTCTTTTATGAAGTAAAGTAGATTTGTATTTTATTACTTTTTTCATTATTCATTCCAATTAAAAATAATCATGCAATAAATAAAATTTAGTATGGATTATTTGTTAAATTGTGAATTTTGTAGTTCTATTAAATAAATTTTTGTTATTTTTTTTTTTCATGGTTAGGTATAAAATCATTATGTTTGGCTTATCAAATCGAGTGGGTGGAGATGTCGTATCTCGATTTTTTTTTATTATGCAAATTATTTTTAAATAATTAATTAGATAACTATATTATCATATTAGTTGTATTTTAATTTTGTTTTTATATTTTATTTTGCAGAAATATTAAATGAAGTAGTTCGAAACGTTAAAAAGAAGGGAGAATGGAAAGTTTTGATTGTGGATAAATTAAGCATGCGAATGATATCTTCTTGTTGTAAAATGCACGAAATATCATCTGAAGGAATAACAAGTATGGGAATTGTTTATTGATATTATTTAAAAATTGATGTCATTCTAACTGCGTATTTCATTTTAGTTGTGGAAGATATTTTTAAGAAAAGAGAACCATTACCAACAATGGATGCTGTTTATTTGATTACTCCATGTGAAATAGTAATGCGCTATAATTAATTTTTATTTAAATACAATTTAAATCTTAAATTCAATAATTATTTTCATAGTCTGTTAAAGCTTTGATGGGAGATTTCCAGACACCGAATCGAACTATGTATAGAACTGCGTATGTTTTCTTTACTGAAGGTTAGTCTACGATAATTTTGTTGACAAAATGTTTTTAGAAGTAAACATTATTTTTTTAATTTGGTTTTAGCTTGTCCTGATGAATTATTTAACGAACTATCAAAGTCACCATGCGCAAAGTCGGTGAAAAGTTTAAAGGAAATTAACATAGCTTTTTTGCCTTACGAATCACAAGTGTTTTCTTTGGATAATCCTCAAGCTTTTCAATACTATTATAATCCAACAAAAGTTGGAGAAAGAATGAGCAACATGGAGCGATGTGCTGAACAACTGGCTACTTTATGTGCTACTTTAGGGGAATATCCATCGATTAGATATCGAGCGTAATTTAGTTTTTTTTTTCATCTTAATAGTTTCTTAAATTTTTTAAGTTGAAAATTGTTTTTTTAGAGATTACGAAAAAAATGTTGAATTTGTTCAACTCGTTCAACAAAAACTGGATTCCTATAAAGCAGATGATCCAACCATGGGAGAGGTTAACTACAATTTCTAAATTTATATTTAAATGCTTTAGCTAAAATCAATTTTTGATGTAAAGGGACCTGAAAAAGCTAGGTCTCAGTTAATTATTATTGACAGAGGTTTCGATTGTGTGTCACCCCTTCTTCACGAGTTAACTTTTCAAGCTATGGCTTATGACTTATTACCTATTGGAAATGATGTCTATAGGTAAATATTCATAAAACATAATGATTTAGATTAGTTAATTAAAAAGGTTTTGTGTCAGGTATGAGTCTCAAAGTGGTCAGGATGTTCGTGATAAAGAAGTGGTCCTGGATGATAACGACGAACTTTGGGTGGAGTTACGACATCAACACATTGCTGTTGTTTCACAGTTAGTTTGTTTTCTCTTTACAGCATTTTTAAAGCATCAATTAATACTATGCTTGCTTTTTTAGACAAGTGACAAAAAATTTGAAAAAGTTTATTGAAAGTAAAAGAGTTACCACGGATAAAAGTTCAATGAGAGATCTTTCACAAATGATCAAAAAAATGCCACAATATCAAAAGGAGCTAAGCAAATATTCTTGTCAATTACATTTGGCTGAAGATTGCATGAAAGCTTATCAAGGATGTATCGACAAGTTGTGCAGGGTAGAGCAAGACTTGGCGATGGGTACCGACGCAGAAGGCGAAAAAATTAAAGATCACATGAGAAACATTGTTCCAATACTTTTGGACCAAGGAGTCATTCCAGTAGACAAAATTAGAATTATCCTCTTGTATATTCTTTCCAAAAATGGTGAATTAATTAATTTCTAGTTTTTATAATTTTTTAAACTACATCAATAATTTTAAAAACGCTTTTAGGTATCACTGAAGAAAATTTGACCAAACTTATTCAACACGCGCAAATTCCAGTTTCAGAGAAAACGATAATTGCAAACATGACTCATCTCGGAGTGAATATAGTTATTGATGTATTAAATCTCTAGATTGTACTTATTTTTTAAAAATAATTTCATAAGGTAATTGTTTTTCAAGGGTCAAAGAAAAAAAATCTACACAATGAATCGAAAGGAGAGAATTACGGAGCAGACGTACCAAATGTCTCGATGGACTCCTATCGTAAAAGATATTATGGAAGATGCCATCGAGGATAAACTTGATCACAAACACTTTCCATTCCTTACTGGTAGAGTGGCAACTTCTAGTCTCGGACGCTCAGCCCCAACTAGGTATAATGTAATAAAAGTGATGATAAATAGCAATATTAATTGAAATTGTGGCATGTTTAGCGCTCGTTATGGCCATTGGCATAAAGAACGAGGTCAGGCAAACATCAAGAACGTTCCACGTTGTATTGTTTTTATTATGGGCGGAGTATCGTATAGTGAAATGCGATGTGCTTACGAGGTAACTCACGCGTTGAAGAATTGGGAGGTAATAATTGGTTCTACTCACATAATCACTCCATCTACTTTTCTCGACGATTTAAAAATTTTGAACAGTTAAGTGAATAACTTTTTGTGTGATAACACTTAAAAATCCACCCAGTTCAACAATTAGTTGTTTCTAGAGTGATCTCAGCTTTAAACAGTCACATAGCTTAGTGATTTTTATTCGTTCATTTCTTCATCAATTGTTGAACCGCTCTTTAAGCTTGGT
>JAQGAY010002409.1:0-10554 GCA_034698085.1 Polydesmus angustus
CTAAGGAACCTTGCAATAATACTTTGATTTTTGTCTTAAATATGATTTTTAATAGTTACTGAATGCAGCTATTGAAATTGTACTTGAAAATTATTGTTTCTGGTAATAAATAATGTGTCATTAATAATGGCATTATGGATTTATGGGTCAACATTTTACGTTAAGATGTCCACCGGGGTCCGGTTATCTTGATAACAAGTGGCTAGTGTTCTCTATTACCTGTAAGAGATTTTAAGGTGCAGTACTAGATTTATTTTAGACCAAATCCTTTTGGGCACATTTGTCTATGCTAAAGGAACTTTTTTTTTTTATTATTTGTATAGGGTTTTCATTGAATGACGTTAGTTTTGAAACATGAATAAATTGTCGAATTTTAAGAACAATTTTTGGAATACAACCTCTACAACTGAGTCGGCACGTGCTCACGCGCTCACTTTGAGGGTTAAAGCTTTAGCTGACTCCCTGCCTGCACCTGCCATATGATTAATGCAAATTTTCTTGTTCGCGTTAACACGTGCCGACTCAGTGGTAGAGGTCGTATTCCAATAATTGTTTTTTATTATTAAATAGGAGGTGTTAATTAATGTAAATTTAAAAAAAAATAGTTTATTTTCATTAAAATTCGACTAATTTATTCATGTTTCAAAACTAGCGTCATCCAACGAAGACCCTGTACAAACCTTTAAAAATCGCTCGGAATAAAGTCAGAATTATTTGGGCGACGTGTCATTTAGTTACCAGCTGACTTTCTGTATTGAGCTTGAAGTCTTTTATAAGTTTTATTTATAAGATGGTTCTTCCTGACATCATGTTCCATTCTTGCACTAACACGGGTTACAGCTGTCTTAACAAATTTGATGCTTTTGGACGTCTTTTTATACTAAATAAACGTCCGGAATTTACTTGAACGCTCTAACATATTTTAAAGAAACAGAATAATTTATTGTTTTTAAAAGAACTCCGCATAAGACTGTCTTTCAGTATTTAAAAATTTAATGTGTTTATTAATTTTTATTGTAAATTGAATAAGTTCAGTATAAGTGCAGGATCTAAAACTGGATTTCATTGCTTTATTTAAATTTTTGCTTACATTGATCTCAATGTGTTGCACTTTAATATAATTTTAAAATGTCCAAAGGCTATGAAACAAAATATCTTTATTACCGGGTACCGGTAGTATTAAAAATATTTTACATCAGTATTTAGGCAATTTTTATTAATGTAATATTTGTCAGGTTTTAGAAAATATTTAGAAAACCGTAGGCATTAATTTTAAGAAATAGTCAAATAATGAGTTACAGACTCGATCAAAGCAGTAATTTTAATTACGTGTAGTAGTCTAGTCAAATAAAGAATGATTAAACTAATCAATAGTTAATCAACTACACAAACACCTTGCATTTATGTTAAATATTGCCATTTTTAATTTATTTTTTGAAACCGCATCTAAGAAGTCCAGACCTCCGCAACTTAAAAATTAAATAAGCTTTCTTTATTTTAAAAATAAACATTTGATCTTGTTCTAAAGGGCGACTTTAGTAAATCTTGGTTGTAAAACAAGTTTGGTCGCCATTAGAATTTTAAATCAAAATAATCTCGCATAAATCTAGTTTTAGGAACCCTTTAACATGGAAATGTTAGCTTGAGGCAAATGGCTTCTCGGCGGAACTTTCATGCAAATAGACGCGCTGTCAGTTCAGTGGATATTCATTAGGCAGGTATATTATTGATGACGTTGACACAGCGGGAACAAAATGAACTCTCCGGGCTTACGCATTCATCATCACGCGATTGCACATGCGTTAATTCCTTTCTATTGCCACGAGGAACTGGCTACAAGAAATTAAAAGGTCGTAACTAAAGATAAGTGAATTGAGTTGTAGTTTTATTGAAAAATAAATATTAGTATTAATTATAAATGAAGAGGTGGTTTTTTTTCTCCATGTTTATTTGTGACAGCTACTCGTGACACGTAAACGCGAGGTGCACGTGCACTATACGTGCGGTGAATGTAAAATTTAAATGGCAATTGATGCCTGGAGCTCGTGATTGAAGTCCGTCCTTACCTCACTCCTTCTTCCTCCCCTTTCATTTCCTATTCCATGAATATTTTAGCCAAACGTCTGTCAGGTCCACCGGTCTTCCTGCGTTTATTTCTTGCCGTCAAATCCTAATACTGATCGAAACGCCCGGACCTTCAATTCTATCATTTCACTTAGCGGTTGGTCCGTCACTCTCTCGATCGGACTGCATGCTCACGTTGAGTAAATATGAATACTCATTATTTATTCAAACGTCTTTACCGCTGGTAATGGTTTTGTGATTGTCAGTTGATGTGGACAGCTGCATTTAATTAATGATGACGAATTTAAGATGTGGACCAATTCTAACGAATCTCGTTTGCTTTCTCAATTATGGTGGCATATCACGCGTTGTTACTCTTTTTTTGTTAAGTAAATTTGTTTTTGTGACAGGTTTTAATTGAACGGTGAGGATAGATCTTTGATTAAAACTCGGTGCATTATTATTATACAATGAGGGGAAAACATTATTTTTAATATCCCTTTCAAAACTAACTCACTAAATGCGTAAGTGCATGCAATTATAAATGCATATTATTTATAACACCATTTAAACATTTTCTGCAATTTTCTGCAATTTTTTGAAATACTGTAAATCTAACTAAGATGCAACTTTTACAAAACGAGTAAAATATCGGAATTTGGGGTTAGGAACGATGCTATAGGGAAATTACGATGATGTGAAGTGGTAATTGGAAAGTGATACAAAAGCGAAATAAAGCAAAGCAATGTTTTAGCATAAAATATTCCGTAAATACTATACGTCTGTTTCTTGTAGAAATCTTTGTATTTCTTGCATAATTACAGCATAGATTTGATTTTTTAATTCGTTTCTATTGGATATGGCAATATTATAGTGAATAAAATAACTAACTGCAATGCACGAGTTGCGTAGTGCTGCGCTCTAAATCTTTTAAACACTATTTACTGTATAATTTAATTTATTGCCATCTAAACCGAAATTACCCAGTAGTGGGTCGCAAAGAACATAGATGAGCCAGGATGCCACTATTTAGTCTCATGATAAAATGTAAAGCAGACCGATATTAGTGTAAAATTAAATCTCTTTTTTCCTATAATTATAACATTGACACTTTTTTTTTTCTTTTTTTTTTTTTTGAAATTTGCCCCTTTTGGAGATTTATTTTAATAAATAAACAAGGAATTACAGATGTGTTTACAATTTTGCTTTCGATTTGTTTGGTTACCCATCCTGACCAACCTAACTCAACTTCCAAGGAGAGCGGGGAATATACTATTAGTGCGATGCCACCCCTATATGCATAGGAATTACAATATTTTATAATACCGTATGCTGGAAAGATATAAGAATTTGTCAAATGCCAACAAAAAGAAAGGAATTCGAATAAAAAGGAGAGAGGTTTGGTACATCCGGGAATGATACAGTGAACGTCAAAGCTTTACACTACATTTATCGTAATTGACAAAAAAAAAATGATGTACCATTGACGCTGACTGCCTCGTTTCAACTTGGTTCTATATTATAATTAACTGGGATTGATCTGAATAGGTAGCCAGTC
Organism: Polydesmus angustus; assembly: GCA_034698085.1. Taxonomy (NCBI): domain Eukaryota; kingdom Metazoa; phylum Arthropoda; class Diplopoda; order Polydesmida; family Polydesmidae; genus Polydesmus; species Polydesmus angustus. Next base: position 3,623 of record JAQGAY010002409.1, read on the forward strand.
ATCCATTCTGGTATGTGTTTTTCTTGTCACCTTCTCTTTCTTCTGTAGCCACCAACCCTGTAGGTTTATCGGATGTAAATCGAAGGTGAAATGAGGGGGTCTGGTGCATGGTGTTAGACTGCAATTTATGATACGCCGATGGTGTGGTTGCAGCTACTCTAACTTCTTTCGCTTCCTCGCAAATTTATGAATTCTTTTAAGTAAAAAAAAAAAATAATAAAAAAATAGGTGAATTTTTTTTTATGATTGTTTGTTGTTTGAGCTTCAATGGCATTCCGTTATTTATTTTTTTGTTGTTGCCGATTTTTTTGGATCCTTTAACGTCCACCGATTCGATGCCCATCATTTATTTAAACGCAATTTTTTTTGCTCTCGACAAGACATGAGAAAGAAAGAAAATGTGGTTAAAAAATCGAAGTTGTTTTCAATTCTCCAACAACCTTTCAACTCTCTCCCTCCCCTCCATCAACCACCCTCTTTAACATCACCACCATACTTTTTTTTTTTTCTTTCTCTTTCTTTTTAGTGTGTTTATTTTATTCATTGCAACTGTTGTTTTTCTTTCTTTATACTATTCATTTTTACGGACCAAGTTGCTGTTTGTATCGCCTATGTGATCATTATCCACTCCGCACCTATAACGGATTCGCTATTATGTGGGCCGGGCCTACGCGTTCACGTATTTCCTTTGCCTTTTTTTTTCCTTTTCTGTCTCAGGTTGACAGGTCGTTTGAGATGCGCAAGTATAAATTACTCGCCGAATGTTACGAAATTTTGACACGGTGTTATTACACGTCTCGAACGGGACGAAACGCGCCCCTTCCAATGATATTAATAATATATTTTTTGCAACATTTGTTTATTTTTTTTATTGGCAATTAATTAACATTAATTTTTAAAAAGACTTTTTTCTATAATTTAAGGGCGTTTTTTGTTAGCGTTTTAATTGAGGGACGGACGTGCCGTGGTAGAGGCGTTTAAATGCATAATAACAGGTGCGTAACTGTCAAACAGATATGCGAAGATTCTTCTTTATTTAAGAAAAAGTCTTTAAGGTATATTTACACTAACATGCGTTGCGAATTCTAGGCGTTTGTGCCCAAAAACACTAAGATAAATAAAAATATGTAATTTTAAAAGTTAGTATGTACAATACAATAAAAAATAATTTCTTTAATTTTTTACGAAATCTCTGTTATTGAATAGCATTTCTTTGAACAACTTACAGTAGTTTGATTTTGGTTTAAAATCAAGTTATTTCTTTTACCAAAATTATGTTTTTTTTAAACTTGGCGTATTTTAAATGACATTGTTTGGTTAAATATCTTTGTTTTTGAATACACAAACCTTTAAATCAAGTTTTATCCTTTAAATTTAAATGGCTGCGAAATATTAAGCTATTAATTACCAGAATTAATAGTCGTGAAAATAATTCAGTTGTTTATGTGAATGATGTTGGACTTTTGCAGGACTGTAATTACTATTAAAACGGAACTGGGTGTTGTATGAGTGGGCATTGTGATTAAAGAAAATAAAAATGTAAGGCAACAATGATATGGTAAGGTTTAGAAAAAGATAAAAATCTAAAGGTAAACAATGATCGATTCCGTTTGGGAAATGGCGCGGCCGATAAGAAGTCCTTTGCTAAAGAAGAATGGAAAAGTTTTTGCGTGGAGAAAAAAAAAGAAGTGCTAGCGATTTTTTTAAAAAAAATAAAATACTGTAGGTGGCGAATAGAAAATAAGTGGTATGATGGGAGTGGGGGTAAGCGGGCGCGAATAGTGGCTGAGTGATCCAAATAATAGACCTGTCTGTGCACCCCCATTACAATACAAGAGATTTCCGCTTGGACTTGAAAAAAAAATGAAAAACTCTCGGAAGAGAAAAGATATGGGCGGACGTTTCAATACTTAGATTTTTTTCTGCTCATTTTTGATAGATTTTTGTTAACAATTTTTTTATTTTTTATATTTGGTTGTTTTCTCTACCGTGTTTAAAAAATATATATGAAAACGCCGACTATTAACTTTAAGCATTTACATTTACTCGATATTATTATTGACTCGCCAAATTATCCACGGGGAGTTGTCAGCGAATCATCTTGAAAAGTTGTTTCAAACACGGAGAAGTTTTTTTTTATTTTTTTTAAATATTTTTAGTTTGGTGTACACTTGAAAAGCAAGTGCACCACGGTCCACCGTGCTTCGTGCATAAAAGATGTTGGTGAATTTTCATCCGTGTTTACAAGAACGTTGGGGTATTGGAAATAGTAGGGGGGTAAAATTTATCTCAATTAAATATTTACTCGTACGTCTGTTTTTCCCTTTTCGATTCTTGATGTAAAAGTCAAATACAAGCTCGGAGATAGGTTTTTCTTTCTACTACAGTATTTGAGGTTGTGTACATTCAAAATGCGCGCACACATACACAACAACCACGATATGTCGTGTACAGCGTAAATGGGGGAGCATAGGAATAGAGATGATGGTTTATCTCTGACTTGTCTCCTATCGCGTCTGCCAACGCGCTTTGTGCTATGTTTCTCTTAACGTTTCTTCGTTAAAACAACACGCGAGAAATTGGCGAGAGAAAAACAGGAATTTCATGTTTTTGAGACTACAGTATACAAATATACACTTTTTTTTATTTAAAAAAGAGTAGATTTACGGTATACTATTACTGTACTCTGCATAGAGGTCGTGAATTTGGTTTTTCAAGTTCGAATATTTTACTTCCGAACAAGAATTAATTTTGTCACTTGTGGTTCAATGTCACTTGCAAAAGTTACAATTAAACTTCAATATTATTTTTTGGTTGTTTAGGCTCGTAATTAAGTACCTATTTGCTGCTAAATTACATGTCATGAAGTTTCAGTAAAACCCGTTTACAGTGCGCCCTCTTATAGTGCGATCCCGCTTATAGTGCGATTTTTACCTGGTCCCTTGGACAACGCCATTAGAGCATGTGTTAAAAGGCGCCCGCTTATAGTGGCGACCATATTAGGGTCCCCAGAGATTAAAAGTCTGTAAAATAAGCCCGCTTATACAGTAGTGCGCTCCACTTGAATAATTTTTTGTTTTTTGTTTTTTTTAATTTTTTTTCAAGTATAGGAATTTTAAAAATTGTGAACTTTGTGGGCAGTTACAGAATGCATGTAAGCTTAAAGAAAAGCCAAAAAAAAGTTGGATAAAAAAATTTTTTTTGGGTAAATGTTTCATTTCACTAAGTAAATATGTACTTTAAATTATATTTTTAGCATTTCCCGGTTATAGTGCGATCCCGTTTATAATGCAAAATTTTTTCGGTCCCTTGAATCGCACTATAAGCGGATTTTACTGTATTTGAATCCTCAATTGAACAATGTATAAATAACGCTATAAATTGGTAAAGAAGCGTGTGTGGCGCACACTTCCAAAGTTGATTAAGCCCCCTATTATTATGCACTTATTCTTGAAACGTGCATTTTTTCATTGTCGCTAAGAACCAAACTTCACCATTCGCCGATGGCACTGCTCATATAATTATTGATTTGTATGGCATGTTTTACTATCGACGAGGTTCAAATCCATTAAATATTTTATAATCACGTTCTATTTTGAAGTTTACCTGTATTTAAAAACCATAACCAAATGTAGTTTCCTTTTACAGTTTACAATAAAATTAACTAATGAACTTTAATGTTGATTTTGTCAAAAGTATAATTTGTGTACTTAAACCGCTTTGGGCCTGGGCGCTGCATGTATTCACACTTGACCTACTGCCGTCTCACTCTTCGGCCTCAACTGTTATCGTGCTCTATTCATTTGTTCAAACTTACCAATCAAAACAACATCGTATTACTTAAATTTAACGTTTAAGATAATACAAATATAAGTACATCCTGTACAAGTTTAATATAGATATAGTGAATCACATTTTACTAGAAAAGTTGAGTTGTAAACGTTTTATTAGCGAGACCACCGCTCTCAACGTATTTTTTTGTTTTAAATCTAAATCGCGTATAATGAGATAGCGTAAATCGAAGGATAGAGCAGATGTTTCTAAGTTAATTTGAAGGAAATACATTGTAATGAGAGAATTTGTAATTGCTAGTGTGGAAGAGGTTTTTGTTTTCCACACAATAATAATTGATAACCGGTGAAGAGATTGATTGGTTTTTAAAGACAAGCTTCTGCGTTTGGTTTGAGACCGAGTGAGCAAAGAATGGATAGATGGAATAAGGGAGACTGGAGGCATAGACTCATAGTATCGGTTTGTGTTGTTTATTTACATGCTCAGCTCCTCTTTCTCACTCGTAAATAAATGACTTGCGCAAATCCATTTACATGTAACATGTCATCTTACACGCTCATTAACGCAACTTAATTTATCTTTTTTTTTTTGTTTTGACCTTGTTTGAGGTCTTGACGAGTCATTATGTTCATTCTCCAATACACACATACATTCATTAATAATAATTAAAATAATTTTTGATGAGAGAGAAATGTTTAGTTAATTGGTTTTAGGTTTCATTGATTTCGGCGGAACTACATGCAAAGAGTTGATTAGGTTAATGGCAATATTTGTTTAAACACAATTTAATCAATACCGAACCGAGCTATATTAGGATTGAAAATAAATGCAATCTTTGATTTAAAATGCGATGCATTATTAATCGGAACATCATAATCACGGCTGATAGAATTTAGTTAATAAGCGCTAAATTGATTGATTAAATGGTTAGGCGAAAATTTTATCACCGCTTTGTCGGTAATTTGTGGCGGGAAGGAAAGTAAACCTACTTATTCTTAATAGCATCTAAATACGGCATTTATCTCGGATGATTTTGCCTTCATTTTAATGTGCTATTGCCTCCAAAGATATACAGTAGAACCCCTCCAATCCGAAGTAATTGGGACCGGGTCACTGGGCCTTGTTCGGATGGGTGAAAATTCGGATTAACGGGGTTTATGTCTAAAAATGATTTATTTTATGATATTTAAATACTGTAGTATAAAAAAAAATTTATTTATTTTTCAAATTTTTTTGATTTTTCCGTTGTTTTTTTTTTTTTGCGGTGTTTTTGTTGTTGTAAGCCTGTTCTGATTGGAGGGATTCTACTGTAGTTTCATTTCAACTCTCGTTTTACGTTCGCTTTAAAATTGTTATAAAATTTTACTAAAATGTATGTTGAGACTGTTATAAAGAGATTAATAAAAAGGCAGAAAAATTTATATACAGTACTGTATATATTTTTTGCTTCAGTTAAAATACCGTAGCCATTTTGAAAATAATCGATTAAAAACTAGTTTTATGCTTTAATTTTCTCTTTAAAGTGATTCTACTAAATCTAGCTTGCTTTTTAGTCCTTAATAAATTGTAAATTAAGGGTTAGTAAGTTGATTGATCTAGAAGATTCTAGATTTAATTTTAGGAAATGTGCTGGCAACTTGTATAAGCCTCTTGATAAAAATCAAAAACTTTGCTCAAAATAATATTAATTGCCTACTTTTCGGTGTAACTACAATTTAATTTTCCCTCCTCAAAACCCGAAGGATTTTAAAAAACCTAGAATAATTAACGTTATTTTTTAAGCTGATTACGGTATCAAAATGTTTTGACGTCAAATGATTGTTTGAAAAATGTTTTGATGTTTTATTAAATAAGTTCTAAAGCTACCTGCAATAGATAAAAATAATTATTGTTTATTATAATCTTAAATAATAATTTTTTTGTTGGATGACGATAATAATCATAGATGAGCGCATTTATAAAGGTGAAATTTGAAAAGTTGTTCTTTTTAGTTGAGGTGGAAAGGTAAAAGCGAATTTGAGTTGACAACTGACTCAGCAAAACATTTTTTTTGGTGACTATTGACGTGGCAGTTTGAAAGAATAGAATCGACTTGTGTGGTGATGGCTAGACGAGTTGAAGCAAAGTGGGAATAGACGTTCAAAAAAAAAATTGTTTTGGATAATGAAAGATGGATATTGGAAAGGATATTAAAAACCAATTTCTAGATGTCCAAACGTTGTTGCGCATGTAAATCGTATTGCGATCTCAAATTGCTGATACGGCGCAATATTGATTTTAGCGATGCGGCGGTGGCATCGTTTTTGAGGGGGTGGGGGCTATTTGAAATGGCTGAGTGCGCTGGATATAATCGATTATGACATTGTAATGCTAAATAAAAAATGACATACGCTGAATCCCCAATTTCAATGAGCAATTGGGCGATCTATTTTTCAGATAAAATTTTGAAACTATGAGTTAAATGCTCGGGCATCAGTTTCAAAACTTTTAAGATCTACTTGTGGCTGCTGAATATACTGTAGTCGATTGATATTCAAAACACATATCAATGTCAAGTCGAACGTTTTGACCCCGCTCTAAGCTGCTGCGGGCTATGGCAGGGGCCAATCGAGGTCGGATTCAGGGATGATTAGGTCGGACACTCGGAGTAAGGGTTGGACAGACGTGAAAGAGGGGTCGGTCACTCTTAGGTTGGGGTGAGGCTGCTGGACACTGGGAAAAGTGGATCAAGAAATGGGAGTTTTCAGAACTGTCAGAATTGAGTTTTGAAGCGTAATGGTTGCGGTTTGGAATGAATTTAATGGTGTATTATTGTAATTGATTATCGTAAATAAATTAAAGTAAAAAAATTACACGAATTTATATTGTTTTTTTTTGCCTTTTATTTTTAAATTGTCGAAGTCGTTTTGAAAAATACTCAAGGGAATCTTGCTTCATGCATTTAATCTCATTTAGTAAAGCTTCTTTTACTATTGTTTGCGGTTACAAGTTTGCAAAATCTATTGAATAATATAATTGTTTTAATTTCACCTGAATAAGACAATATTAGCCAATTACATTTTGGATTTATTTAATATTATTTTATTAGGCCCAAAAAAGACCATTTTATTTCCATTTTTAATTTGAGTTAAGTTTTACAG
>JAQGAY010002410.1:0-10552 GCA_034698085.1 Polydesmus angustus
AGAAATTCAACTCCCACGGGGGACGATGGCAACCCAGCGATAGTATCGAGCTAAGCGATTATGCTATCGATAATATCGATACTAAAATACAATTTCGGATTTTTAGAATATTTTTGTTTTAAAATCAAGGTAAATATGCAAGTTTAAGAATTTAATTATTTTTAATGCATTTAAATTGAGAAAATCTTTTTGTTAATTTTGAATTAATAATTTATTTTGTGTGAACATAGAATCACGCATGCGCAGTCGTCAAATGGAGAGAGTGCGCCAAGTTTGGAAACAGATGGAAAATTTTGAACTTTTGGTCTTGTCACAAGGTTTTTAATAATTATAAAATATGCAACGCGCATTCTCGCCGAGTTCAACGTCCACGGAACGGTACGATTTCAAAATGTTTTATTCGTTGATATAATTTTAGTTTAAAGTTTGAGAATAATTTTCAGATCGCTTCCGATAAATAATGTGTTACTGAAGGTACCTGCCCATGTCAGATATAAAGAACTATGGAATCATAAAAGTTTAGAGCACCCATTTTGTTTGAGGGCTTTCTGGGAAAAGTACCGAGTTTTTTTCTTTTAACTAACGTTTTGTTAATGAATATAATTAATATGCAGACTTCCGAAAGTAGTTGTCAAAGGAAGCGTTTTTGCCGTCGGTCTTGACCAGCTGAAGGAACTGCGCCAAACTCGAGATTCATCGTCGATCGCTGTTGAAGTCGGTTTGAATTACGACTTGGACGAAAGTAAGTTGTTATCGCTTATTACAAACGCCACGTTTGACGAGCTTTTCTTTAAATAATTTTTTTTGACTCGTATAAAAAATAAAGCCGGAGAATGGATTCTGGAATTGAGCACGCCTATTCATCAAGAAAGCATAATAAAATGGAAGAAAGAGACGTGGAGCAAGTTCGCTTTTAATATTATGGTTTGTGTGAAGGAAGTGTTTTACTTCGGAACACCTAATATTAATCAATTTCTACATTTTAAGTTTGCTAACCAATCGGAAGCCGATTTAAATTATTCGTTTAGAAGTCATAATTTTGAAAATTTTGCATCGCGAACGCAACTCAAGGAGAAGGTTTTATCTTTGAGCCACGTTTTGACCGCTTGCGGGATATGTCACGTCACTACTCACAGATTGGATTTTAGTTTCAGCGTAGCAATTCTTGCCACTTCTTTTATATTGAACGAAATTCATAAAGTAGATATCGTTCCATCCGCGCTAGCGGAAGCTTTAGCATGTACGGATGACAATTTCTTTTACCAGATCCCCCAAACAGGGTAAAATTATTATAATAACTAAGAAAGGAAATTTAATAATTTATCATTTTCCATTCAGTTTTGTAGTAATGAATGAAGAGCTTCAAATCATGTTACTTCTGGACTGCGATCCAATTGTTAACACTAACGCTGATAATATATCACTCGTAGGAGTGTAAGTAACTTTTAATATTTTGAAGTTTTTTCTAATTCTATTCAATTCATCATGTTAATTGTTTTTTTTAGATGGGTTAGTGGTGTGGGAGATGTTACCGATTTGTATGTGTGGGCTTGTTGCGCCAGATATTTCCACCATTTTCATATGAAACATGAAGGCAGAGCTAAAGATCCATTTATGGTGATTATTTTTGACAATCGGTTGCAGATTCCTTTGTTTTTCGATTGTCGGGTAGAAAATTGTGAACAAAGTTCAAATATGACGGAATTTAATGTCCATCAGACGTTTCATTCGGCGAATCTACAGGTTTGTGTTATTAATATAATAAGATTGTGGAAGTCCAAAACGTGAAAACGAAAATAAAAACAATAAACAAAATTTATATTGAGGTTGATTCAATCGTGTTTTGGAGTTCCATAATGTTATCTTGAAGTGAATTAATTATCCGCATGTAAATTAACTTTGATTTGCTCTTTTAGGAGAGTTTACTTAATAGGAAATTTGATTTGAGATTTAACAAAACAATATCACGGCAAACATTCGAGAAATGGTAAAAAAAAATATTCAGAGAAGTTATTTTTTTTTAAAAATAACAGTTAATATTTGTCTTTTATTTTTAAATGTGTATAGCCTTAAAATTTCGTGTTTTTCACCGAAAATAAAGCGAAGGACACCACAAACTTCTAGAGAATTGAGTCCGATCTTTTGTGAGATTCCAAACTTCAGTGAACCTAAAACTTTCAAAGTAAACACAGTTGGCCGATGCTCTGGAGGTGAAATTGAGCGACGCTCGCACTCTATACAAACATCTAGAGAATTGAGTCCGATCTTATGTGAGATCCCAAATTTAAGTGAAACTAAAACTTGCAAAGTAAACACAAGTGGTCGATGCTCTGGAGGTGAAATTGAACGGTGCTCGCATTCTATGCAATTAATAAGCCTCATCAAAAATAAGGACGAAATAATACAGGATTTGCGCTCGCAATTAGACTCGTTGAGAAATCAAACCTCGAATGGCTCCTATCATAACAATACGAATAAAATATCGACAAGTACTATGACGGATGATACCATGTATTTCCCCCCACTTTCAACAATTATTACGTCGCACGATTACGACTCTAGGGGAATTGAAGAAATATCCTTTGGTGATTATCAACAAAAACTTTTCGCCGATGAGTCTGTCTCTCAAACAACGTGTGGTCCAAATTTCAAAGCCGAAGACGTATTCGGAGAGTAAGCAAATTATAAAGATGCTAATATTCATTTTTTTTTACCGAAATCTAATAATCTTAAAATGTTTTTAGTGACGTATCGGAATTAAATTGTCAATTTGAGAACAGTTACGCTCAAGGGCATGTAAGTTTAATGCGGATTATTGTTGAACTTTGAATAATATTTTTTTTTTTAAATTTCAGTTAAAACCTCATTGCAAAGCAATAAATCGGAAAACGATAACAAAGCCCCAACGACACGTACGTCCGAGAGATTATTCCGAAATTGACGATTTATCCCGGTTTAACAATCAACCTTCAGTTCAAGAGTAAGTTGAGGCAAAGACTGCGTCGAACATTATTTTTAAAATTTGCAATATTTGATTTCAGGTCGTGTTTTGGCTCGATCGTCCAACCAAGTTCTCAGTTTAAGAAATTCGAATTTAGTCGACAGTTTCGAGAGTTTGCCAACAAGTATCCACCCAATAACCAACATCACAACTACGATGAATCGGAACTGAACTACTCCATCATAGCTCAGGACTTTCGGAATAGGAAAAAGTGAAAGAAAAATGTAAGTCTAAACTCCATTTTTTTTTCTATTTCCCCACAATTTAAATTATTTCGAAGGTCAAAGGTTTTTAAAAAGATTATGAATCGTTAGTTCCGAGGGATTATAATTTCGGTATCTGTATTTTATTCGTCCCCCTTAAAATAAGCGCAAAAACCACAGCATCGTTTATCATAAGTAACTTTTTTAATAGAATTTTATGTATTTCGTTAATAAATATGCAATACTATATATAATTTTTTCGTATGTCATAAATCTGGAAGCCAGGAATGAAAAAAAAGGAGGTGTGAGTTAGGTTTTTTAAAAAAAAAAGAAATTGTTGCAAAAATGGAGAAAAAGATTTTGGGGTGAATAGGAATATTCGGTGGCGAAATGTGATAAACAAATTGCACAATCATTCATTTCGAATCTTTTTTTTTTGTTTTTTCTTAAAAAAAAACAACCATTCTCCCAAAACACGGAGCTATTATTATTATTACAAATATTAAGTTTTTCGTCGATTCATTAGTTTTTTTTTTCCCTAACATAAAAAAAAAATTTATACAACAGTTACTTTCAAACATCACCTTATTTTAAATGCAGAATTTTAACATTTTGAACAAATAACACGGTGATGCGACATAAGAAAGAAATAAAAATGATCCACGATCAAATTCATAATTCAATAACAGGTCTTGAGAATTTGGACCGTAAAAGAAGAATAAGAAAAAAAAAAATTATAAATAGATAACATCAGTTATGTAAATTAATGATGGGGGTTTTCCAATAGATTTTAACAAACGATCATAATATTTGCCTTCAAATAATATTAATTTTTTTTTTATAGTAATATTATTTCTTTTTTAAAAAAAATTCGAATGAATAAAGTAGGAGAAAAAAATAAAAATGAATTAGGGAAATATAACAATTATTCCTGAACTTAATAACAAAATTATTTAAAAAAAAAACACGAAACAAGAAAAAAAAACATTATGAAACATTTATAATTTTTAAAGCATTTTTGCATTATAAAAAAAAATTATTTCGTTGATTTTCCACACGCACCTCATTCAAATTAATAAGCAATGACTAAACAGTAAAATATTTAATTTTTGCTTGCTGTTCCCATCTTAATTCAGATGTCTCGATACGAGGAGGTATTAAAAGCTTAGCTTTTTTTACTTGTTTACTTCTGACATGGCTAAAGCTAATAAAAAAGAAAAATGTGTGACAAATAACACGAAATTAATGATTCTGAATGCATTTCTGCGTCCATGTTATGCGGGACAGACGGTGAAAGGCGGCGGGTCAGGGATTCGGTCCGCATAACAATTGGAACCATCGCAGCATCATCATCATCTATTGAAAAAAAAAAAATTAAATCTTGTAACCAATAAACAAACAAATTTGTACTTTTAAATTGGGAACTCATATTTTTCATTCGAATAATGCGGTGCATGTGGAAATAACGTTGCAGATCTCTGATAAAATGGGATGTAAAAAGACAAAAAAAAAAAAATTTTTTTTTCTTCATAAACATCAAAAAAAAACAAAAAACAAAAGAACAACCATATTTTTTTTCTTCTTATTTTGTTAAAACTAAAAAAAAACAACAACAAAAACTTCACCATTAATTCACGTACATTCACGCACGCGCACACACGAATCATTTATGACGAAACAGCACAGAGGATGAGTGGGGAGTGAGTGCACATACACACGATCAATCAATCAATCGCTGATTCAAATCAATCACACTGGATCCAAGATTCGGGAAGAAAAAATGAGTGTTGTGCTGCATTTAACCAAAGAAAGAAGAAGAAAAAAACACGCACACTGCCATCTTTTTATTTTTTTTATATTATATAATAATAATAATAAGGAGTTTTTATTTTTTTTTCGTTTTCTCATTTTTTTTTTCTCTCTCGCTCTCTCGATATCACAAAATGAATTTTTTTTTAGTCAATGTCTACGTAAGGCAATAAATGTAACACGTTTTCGGGGCCCGAATCCCTGCTGAGCATCTGGTTCCACCTTCGGAACTCCCCTGTCCTGTCGAAATTCCCGTTCATACACTCCCAATCGCTCCCCACTAACCGTTCGATACTTTCCTCCGTCACTTCGACTACCACTCCTTTCTTTTCCGCCGCCGTCTCCTCATCTTCTTCTTCCACTTCGTCTCCTTCTTCTTCGTCGCTCCACACCAGCTCGTCGTAGTTGATGGGCGGAAGAGAGGCCAAGATCGCTTCGACGTCGGGTGAGTTGGTCAGATGAGGACTCATCTTGTTGGGAACGAGTTCTGCTCCGGTTGGAACGGCCGAATCGTTGAGAAACTTTTGCATCAAATCACTTTTGTTCTTGGACACGTCTTCGTCGTTCCCTAAAAACGACGAATACACTACCCTCCGCGTGTGAGCCAGACTAGCCTCATCCACCGCCGCCGCTGCTACCGTCGTCGTACTGGATCCACTCGCTGCTCCTTCTACCCCGCAGTTTCTTACCCCCGTACTTCCACTCCCTCCGCCTCCTCCTCCAACGCTCTTGGCTTTCAGTTCCTGATAAATCTCCGCCGTCGTTTTCACTTTCGGCGTTTTAAGATGAGAGGCAATTTTTTCTTTCAACACGTCGCACTTTTCGGGTTTTTTACTCGGTCCTCGGACACGTTTCCCCGCGCTTAATTTCGTCGTCGTCGAGGTTGAAGAAGGGTGGATGAGCGAAGAGTTCGAAGATTCGCGCACGCTATCTGCGAAAAAACTGTCCGTACTATCTTCCGCTCCTACTATCGTCCCGTTCCCGAGACGAGCTTGAGGCGATAAGGAACTGTTTGATGGACCTACTTGCTGAAAGTGACTATCACCGGAACTGTCCTCGTCGTCTCGCACTCGTTTCCCGTACTTACTTCTGGCTCGATTGACGAGGAAGCCGGCGCCGGGCGACACGCGGTTGTTGGCTAAAGGAGAAGAAGAAGAAGAACTGATATTGACCGAACGAGTATATTTGGATGCGGTTGTGGCGGGACTAATGGGTTTAAAGCCGGGAAAGTGATGACCACCGCCGTCGACTTTGGGAGTATGGCAATTGACGCTAGAACCGGACCGAGAGACGAACCCGGGCGGACTGATGGAAACGCTCGAACACTGCGAGTTGCCCGGACTCGTCTCTCGCATCATCATCGTACCACCTACATGACCACCTGAACTAAAGTTCCGATGATGATGTTGTTGTACATGGGGTTGCTGCTGATGATGATGGTGATTTAAAAAGGCTGGACTAGCTGGTTTGACACCCCATCCCAATCCTCCTCCACCTCCTCGGTTCGGGAGGGAACCGGGACCTGGACCAGGAAGGTGGCTGATGATGGGGCTACTCGCATTGCTAGAATGGTGTTCCCCGTTGGCTATCACGTTGTTATTTGATAACGCATTGTTCTCCGTCGGCAGGCACACTACTCTCCATCGACGGACCAAATCTTTTGCTCGTTTGGCTAATCTCTCGTCGCTCGTCTTCTTCCGTAATTCATTGACGAATTTACCTAACCGAGTTTCCTATAAAAAAATAATAATGAAATTAATAAGCGTTACATGGTTTACTACAGGTGAAAAAAATCGCCCTTATTTTTACTGTATTTTCAAAATAACGAACGAATATTTATTTGATACCAGGAACCTTTTGAAATTGTTCTCGAATTTGTTTCTTCTTTTTTTTTTTATATATATAGTAAAAAAAGGAAGAAACAAACAAAGAAAAAAAGTTTTAAAAGAAGGAAAAATGTGATGTTTACAATTTCATCGTGATTTTTTAACCTTCTGTTTTTTTTTTCACGCAGTCTCAGAAATGTTTTTTGGAACGAGCCAAAACATTGATTTTTTTATCGGTCTATTTTATTAGTTTTTTTCCTGGAACTTCTTAAAACGCCGATCTAAACGATCGATGTTCTAGTTTTGAGACTGCGTGTCGCGCTCTTTCGGTTTTATTTTACTCAGAACCAATATTTTCTACTTCTTGTTTACACTCGGAAATCAAAACTCTTGAGGTTCCTAGTATCGATAAATTTCGGTGCGGTTCTTCATCATTCCATCGACATTTCTCTCGCATTTTATTTTTTCTTTCCGTTAAAGAATATTATACACATTTTTAAAGGATTGTTTTAACTGAAAAAAAAAGTAAAGAATAGTATTAGGGGAAATCGGTTAAATTTTTTTTACCTTTAACTCCTCGACCGAGATTTGCGTTTTTTCCAGAGTAGCAATAACCTCGATGACGGTAGCCATGTCGACCACCTAAAAAATACAAAATATCGAATAAATTTTTTTATGTTAAGAACCAAGAGAAATGATAATATTCCAACTACATTAACAACAACAACAAAAAAGTAGAAACTTTAGTTTTTATAAAATACACGTAGAAAAATAAAGAATCGTTTTTCGTCAGTGTCACGTTTCTCCTTCGCCATCTCCACTTTTAAGATGAGAAAATACACCTGTTGGGGTTTTGATTACACCGAGGTTTTTTTTTTAAAATATAAAAATTAAGTTTCTAAACAAAATGTTTATTAATCTTAAATCTATAACCACGTGTATCGGTTTAACCAAAAAAAAAAACACCAAAGCTTAATTGTATTACCGGGAATGAAAATCCCCCTCAATCAAAATCAATGCATGGAATCCGCGCTTATATTTTACATGCACAGTATTATAAAATAATTTGAACTAACAAATCTTATAAAATAACACATAATATTCCCTCTCGAAAACAAAATTGAGGAATAAAAACATGAAAACATAAGAATTATTATGGAAATGTGAGCCATGCAACCATGCAAATTTGTATAGGGAGGTGTATTAAAAAATCATTCATAATTTTAATTTAACATAATCAATGGTTATCAATCCCCGATTAATAAAACAATAAACTATCCCGGTGGTTAATTTTTAAAGCCAGATGGGGGATTTAATAATATTATAATTTTTTAAGGTAAAAAAAAGATTGAATGGTGGGTTCTCTATGGGTGGTATACATAGTGCGCATAAGCCGGCGCGGTAAGCGAGCAAGCGCTGGGTTTAAAGCTAGGCATTAGGCAAGCATGCAGAGCGAGTAAAGCTAAGCAAAAGTGGCGGCGGCGCTTTGGTCTCGCCTAGTGCGCATGAGCAGTCTCTCCACTCCGTCTCTCCTATTCCCTAGGACGGACGACTAGGTACGTCTACCGAGCGCATGCGACGTGCACCTCCGCCTAGCTGACCGACTTTAGGAGCTCACAAAGACCGTCGAAACAAATCGAAATTCGAAGAGATTCGACCATTTCCGACCCGGAGAAGATTTTTATCGCCTTCTACCCATCTTTACGTAACTGTATGTTGTGAATTTTATAACCTCCTAGGCGTTTCCTAGCGCTAATTTTCAATTTTTTATGCAACCCTAACCCCATGCACGCAATGGCAAAAGTCTATGGTAGTCTAGGTAGTAGGTATAGGAGAGAGATATAAGACTGTCATGGCTTTTTTAAAACGAGCGAGGCATTTTTTAGCGGTCTCGCGCGAAACAAAAATATTTTTCTCCAATTCCAGAATTGTTGGCGTGAAGCACACGAATTAGTATTTTCTTACATTGTTATCCTTGTCTAGGGCTCTCAACAACTTTTCCTTAATATCGTCGAGAGAGTGCTGCATTAGGCCGTACAAGGATTCCTGTGTGACCGCACAGAATGACTTGTGTGTGACCCGCACAGTCACCAACTGCTATGATGGCGGACATGTATCTTCTCCACAAAAGTTGAATGGGTGGAGTTTGAATGTGGTGACGTCGGCTCCGCGTTTTCTCTCTCTCCTGGAATCTTGGCACCGCCTACTTTTTTCTCCTTTCAAGCCTCAATTCGAACACAAATTAATTATTATTATACAGGTTTATTTATTAATTTTTTTAATTACGTAAAAAATATTATTTAATTTTTAGAAATTTTAATAAGATTTTTAATTTAGTTTTAATAAAGTATTTAAAAAATACTTTTTTTTAAAAAAAAAATTGAATACTGTACAATTTTTGATGTTCCATTTTGAATGATACACTCGTATTCTTTTTCAGGTACTGTATATTTTTTTAACGTTTGTTTATAATATTAATTTTAATAATTATACAGAAATAAATAATTAATTTATTATTTTATAGGATTTTATGCGTTGATTTAATAGCTTTATTATTGTTATTCATGCCGTAAAAGTTCGAATCGGTTCGATCGATGATGTTTTGGTAATTATTATTTTCTAATAACAAAATTTTAATTCTTTTTTTAAAGGAATTCTTTTTTTGATTGGTTAAAGCGTTTAAGATGTTATTATTTATTGAAAACTTGGATTTAATAATTATATTAACTGCTGTAGTTTATTCATGCAGTAAAGTGAACATTTCCAACTTACTTCGAATGAATCCACTCGGAAAACCTGGATCGATCGATGATTGGTAATTATTATTATTCTCTTATAAAGAAATATTTAATTGTTTAAGTCAGTTTAAGCTTCTGTTTACGAAAACTTGATTTAATAATTATATAAACCTGATACTAAACACGTACAGATCGATGCGTCGTTTATCTAACCGCGTGGTTGAAATAATTCATGTGCTGCTACCACAGATTAACGAGGGTTTTCCTCTTATATCCCCGTGGAATTCTTCCTCAAATATCTCGGAACCGGATTTTTGGTTTGTCCTTCCTCAAACTTCTTATTCGCTTTCTTCCTTTGGGAGCGAAAGATGTGGCTATAGCTAATTCATTCATCTTTTAAATCTCCCAATTATAGTCTTAAAATTACCTGTATTGTTTTCGGACCATAAAAACCTACATTTTTATACAGGAAAGAATCTTTACTTTTTCTGCTGCTTTTCTAAATAATCTCCCTGTACGTTAGAAGAGTGTTATCGTTCGGTCCCACGCTGTAAATTCAACTGGAAATCCGAATGAATATAAAATTCTTTTAAAAAGAATTCTTTCCCCCTGAGAAAATTAGACCCACCCCTATCGTTTTCGAATTATTAAGGACGTGTTTTTTAATTCTTTCAATAGTTGGTGAAATATTTCCCAGTCTCGATTAATTTAAAAGTAGAGTGGAATCACAATCCTTGAATGAGACGTAGAAATGTTTTTCAAAAAGCCCGAATTCCCCACATAAGAAAAACGCCTTACCACTAACGACTTAATATAATTATTAAGGAACATTTAATTTTTAAATTTTATATACATAAAGGAAGAAACTACAAAAAGAAGTGGTATCTAGGTAGGGATATAGGCGGTGTTTGCTATCGGTGTTGGGCTGCTTCCAGCTGCTCCAGCAGTTTCCCATCTTCTACATCTCGCATCTTT
>JAQGAY010002411.1:0-10552 GCA_034698085.1 Polydesmus angustus
TAGTAGTGGAGTAGCCTCAAAATCGATTTCTGGAAATGAGATTGTTAGAAATTTATCGCGTGACAAGATTACTCGAAATCGGTTTTTAGCTAAGGAGCAGGATAAGATTTAACTGAAAGAAAACAATAAGCAATTAAAGCGTTAACCATTAAATTAATGTGCGAATACTGAGGAGAAACAATTTTCATAAATAACTCTTAATGATTAGTTGATTTGTAATAAAATTCAATATTCGACGCAGGGGGTTGCCAATCACCCAACACGGCACGCGTAAAGTGCGTTTCCGTGCTTTGGCGTGACGTCATCCGCACACGTGTTGTTACCTCAAATCGAATGCCACGAGTAAACACCGGAATTAATCATTTTTGAAGAGAGTTAAGAAACAAAACATCTCTCTTTAATCGTAGATTACTCAATCGCACGATAACGTCATGCCGGTAACTGCGGCAGGGCGTCACGTGATCGAATGTTGTGGCGGTGGCGAGAGCAAAAGACGATTTCAGTCGGTGACGTCATCGAGTGTTTTGATTCGAACCGAGTCCAAGTGTTACAACAATTTCGACGGATGTTTTGAAAGAGTCACGTGCAGCGCCGCTTTTTTTTTTTTCTTTCTTTTAATTTATTTTTATTATTACGAGTACGGTTGTACCGTAGTATAAAAGTTTTCTCTCTTTCGTAATTAGTTTTGCAGAGCTTAAATAAATACAGCGGAGAGTTTTTGCACTCAACCTGCGCTCGCTTAACTTTGCTTTTTATTATCCTTTGATTTATGCATCTTCAATGTTTGTTAAGGATCATCCCAATGTTTTCATCGTTACCTCATTTTTTTTTTTTTTTGACGTTACATGGCTGGTACTCGAATTGCACACGCGCTTTTCAAAATGAAACCTTCTAAATATCGTAATTCGAGTCAAGTCATGTAATTTGATAAGAGGTGTACCGTACGTAAATTTATGTAAAATTCAATTTGCCTTTAGCGTTGTCAATAGACGAAACGGAATTACTTTTGATAATAATTACTATAAATTGCAATGGAGAAGTATTGTACACAACAGTACTGTAGTAGAGTTGTGTGGGAATGCCAAGATTTTTTTGAGGGAAGAATCAAAATAATAAAGAAGTTCAAAATTGATGGCGGAGATTTAAATTGATTTTTTTTAAAAGGTTGAGTTTTTTTTATTTTATTTTTTATTCCCAGATATATTTTTTTATTTTTCTTTCTTCAACTTTTTAAAATGGAAAGTTGATCGCGCATTGTATACAGGCACGATTTGAACCGATGTGATGTCGTTATACATTTTGTTTTCGAATGAATGACGACGCAATTTAAGCGTATAAAAGGCGTTTTTCCTGTTTATAGCATTTTTTTTTTATTTTTATTATTTGTTGTAATATTCTGATATCATGGAAAATGGGGTGAGGGAAATTACCGGTATTAAATATTGTTTTCTTTAGTAGCCTACAGCTATATGGTTAAATCTAAAAATAATATTGACAATTTTTAAATTTGTTTTTATTATTAGTTTAAAAAAAATATTTCTCGTGCTTCGCTAATTAATTACGACGAAAAATGATTAATTGTAATGGGAAACTCGGGTATTAAGTTACTATGCTTGATAAACAAAGCAAAAACAGTATTCGAAAGCGGTATAGCTTTTCAGCTTATCGTGAATTAATTTTTTTTATTTTTATAAAGAGCTATTAAGTTCGAGATATTTTATGATAATATAATGCCAATTTTTTTTTTATTTACAAAATATTTAAATTTTTTTTTTTTTTGGAAAATTACAGTAGAAGCTTTTTAATCCGGCACATTCGGAACCACAGTCGTGCTAAATTAGCGATTTTGCCGGATTATCGAACATGGATAATTTTAACGGGAATGCGAAATTAATTAATTAATTGAATATTTACATGTATTTAATTCTCACTACCGCACCAAAGGAAAAAATTTATACACGTAAACGTTACAGTTTTTTTAAAAAATAAAATGTCTCTGAAATCAGTGTCGAATTGCAGAATGCTTACAGACAGATAAGGAACTCGTAAGTGATTGCTTACGCAATTTTCTTACTCGTTATCACTCGAGGGAGATAAAATAGATCTTTACAGGATAAGTTTTATGGAATAAAATAATCTTCAAATTAGCCGCTGATTTTAACGAAGCAACAAGTACCAAACTGCGTGCCGTTTCCATAAGCAAATACGTGGTTTATGAATACTGTACGAAAGAGCGCAGTGTATAAAATTAATAAGCATATTCTTGCATTATAACTAGGATTTCTTTATTCTACACGAGGCGACTATGAATGTTAATGGTTGCGCGCAGTGGGTTTTCCACACAGGTTGTTTTTAATACGAAGCGATGGGCTACTTTAATTCCCAGCGTTAAAAAGATAGCGATGAAAAATCCAAGTGTAGACATTTAAATTTTTATATAAACGAAGGTGGTAGGTAGGTAGAGAAAGAGAGAGAGATAAATGCAGCATGTTGTTTTGTTTTTTTTCTTCTCTCCTCCATTTCCCTTCTACTTCACTCACTCTGTTTCGAGTTCACGACCGCTCAAACCCTTTGAACTCTTGGCAAACCCAATTTTCTACCGGCGTTTTTTTTTTTTCTTTTTTTTCTTCTATCTCTTCCGCTCCTCCTCTCAGTTCAGTTTTAGTTAGATGCGCGGTATATTTACGTTGAAAAAGGTTGACGACTCCTCGCATTTTTTTTTTCCTATTCTTTTTTTTTTTTTTTCATCGCACAAAGACACTGTATGAGAATTGAGATTTTTTTTTTCTTCACTTAAGGTTATCTCTTCTAAGTCCCTGTCATCATTAGCATATCGATAGCATTTGCTTTCGCTTAGTAAGATATGTATAGTTTTTTTTTTTTTTTTTTTTTTTTTGACGTAATTTCTATGGATTTTGAAAATAAACCTTAGAACAGTGTGTGCAATGGAGGAAGTGGAATGAGGAGATGAGGGTGGGGTGTTTGCTCTGAAAACAGCGCGAAGGTGAAAGATTTTTCAGGAGAGCTCAATGGGAACATCTTCAACCTTTATTTTTTTATTTTGCTGAGATAAATAAATGAGAGAAAAAAAATTTTTACGCTCTTTGCATTTTTTCCCCCTTCATTTTGAAAGCGTATGTCAATTTGCATTTGATGACGTGTGGCGGTCGGTGATGGGTGTGATTGAATTTATGATAATTACGAAGCGGATTAATTGGAAGTGTTTTACGAGTCAAACGGCGCGACGGATAATTATTATTATCGATAATTTAACGACTTTTTCCCATCGACTCGTCGCTCTCTAATTAGAAAAATTACGAATTTTTGAGCCTTGCCGCATGTTATAGATTATTATTATACGTACGAGGAAGAAAAGAAAAAGAAAACGGAAAATTTGGATGTTGAGAACGCAAATTGAAATTTATTTGACTTAAAAGTCACAAGTTCACTACTTTTTTTTATACATTTTTTTTTTTTGGCGCGCACCGGAAAGTAAATATAATTTTGCATATAGATATTTTTTTTATTATTTATTCAGTTCAGTACTGGATTAGCATTTGAATTCCTAATGTAATACACATCGTGAGAATCCGACGGAGGGGAGAGAAAAAAAAATGTTTCTTTTATTTTAAGTTCTACAGGGATGCCAAATCTCTTTTCGCGAAAGATTACACGCAAAATCTAAAAACAGGAAATTTAAATTTACAAAAAAAAAAAAATAAAATAGCTCAATTCAATTAAATTGGATAAGGACAAAGATGAAGTCGTTAATTTTATTATCTCGGTTATTATAACGTTAAACTAGAAATTATCTAATTTTATTTTTTGCCCTCCCTGAAAATTATTATCAATAATAAATTAGCATTTAATTCGCGTTTATGCTAATTTTTTACAATTATTGTTCTAGTTTCTGCTATATTAATAAAATAAAAAGTTAATGAGACCAAAACATAATTAAATGTGGAAACATTAATTAGTTTTGTGGATTTTTTTTCTGTTTCTTACGTAATAAATTTAGAACTTTTTAATACTTTTTTTAGTGTTCCCAGAATTCGCAGTTAATGCATTTGACCTTTCTCTCGTCACCTCTAATGATTTTTTTTAACTAGAAAATGTTATTTCTTACTTTTAGAAAAGAATCTACAACAGCGGCCAAATAATTATTGTAAAAATAAAAAAGATAAAAATATAGTAAAGAAAAATATTTGCATTTTTTTTTTTTTTTGTGTGGTTACGCAATATTCAGCTGATAAGTCACCCTATACCCTACAGATGAGAAATTGTACCAAAAGCATTTGTTGGAAAAGAAAAAAATAAATACGAGTAGAATGCGTGTGTATACCGATGTTGTACATGTAGTACGCAAATTTGTTGTCGAATTAAATTGCGTTGCTTGTACACATGTATTTCGCGGTACCGGGTATGTTTTTTTTTTCTCCGTCACTCTCTCTCTCTCTCCCTCGATATTTTTGTAAATGTATAATTCAGGTTAGTTGAAGTCGGTCGTTGGAGTAAAGTTGTAACAAGTTGCACCGCGCACACGTGTAATAATATTTGAGCGTGCGGTTCATTTGAATATTAAAACTCGCTGCTCTCTCTCTCTCTAGCTTTAAGGTGTACAGCAACATCATGTACGTGTTCGAACCAAATATTTTAGTAATGTCGCTTATGTTACAGTACAGTAGTGCAGTGGTCGTGATCTTTCTCAACGCCACTCTCACTCTCCCTGCGCTCGCATTCCTACATCACCTCACTCTCTCTTTCACTACATACTTTTTTTCTGCTTTCGTATATCTAATGAATAAAACGAATCTCTCTCTTTTCTTTTTTCATAAATGACAAAGTGAAATCGGTATCCCAGTTGGATCCTCCCCAACTGCATCTGAAAGCCTCTTTCCTCCATTTGACACAAATTCCATTCACTTTCAAATTTAAGTTTCTTCCCTTACCACACACTCTTTCTCTCAGATTTTTCTACTTCGTTTTATTTTCTGTATTTTTTTTTTCCTTCGACTACTACTGTACTATTCCCTCCGTCCCCAAATAAGTGCCCGATTTCAATTTTTTTCAAAAATTAAGAAAATGCGGTTTTGTTTTTAAAAGTTGACTTGATATTTTGAAAACACTTGTTATAGGTAAAGTTTTTTTTGGCAGCAATTAAAAAGTTTTGGAATTTTCCTTATAATATAAATTTTCGATCAAAAAGCAAGAATTTTGAAGACCTAGTTTTAAAGCTGCGGTCTAAGAAAATAATTGGAGATATGGAAAATATTTTGGTACGAAACGGTCGTGAAAGACCCAATTTAAGTCTAAAACTATTATAGTAAGTCATTTATCATGCATTGCTAGAATTGAGAGACAACGACAAAATGAAGCAAATCTCAATCAAGATCCTTGTACAAGACATCATCAAATCAGTTTAAATGACTCAAATCTACTCGTAAAAGTTTCCCAAAAACGATATTTGTAGTTAAGATTCAATAAAATATATAATTTTATTGATTTACTTTGATAATTTCTTAAAAATATTAATTTTTAAAGAAATATGACACTTATTTGGGGCAGAAAAAAAAATCTAAATCGGACACTTATTTGGGAACGGAGATACTAGTACTTTTCCCCTTTTTTTCTTCATCTTGTTTTCTGGTACAGTACTGTGTGTGTGTGTTATGAAACGATTTTGAATGCGGACTCAGTCAGACGTATTCACTTTGGGTTCCAAACCATCCCACCCCTACCTACCCTTTAACATTCTCTCTCTTTATAACCCACCTCTTTACATTTGATAGCAAATCCTTCGTAATTTGCTCGCTTGCAAATTCCGATCATGTCTTCCAATAAAGTTAGGGCGGGACAAAAGATTTAAAGATGGGGCGAAGAGCACCTTCTTACCCCCGCTTCCAATGGACCACCGATAATTTATGCACTAAAACCTAAGTGTATCGCGCGGAATCTTTTCACCTGAATAGAATCTCGTGAATCCCTCTTATCCCCCTACTCTCTTTATTCACCTAACCACCTACTTCGCTATTCTTCAAATGTAAATACGGAAGGGGGATATGTTTTTTTTTTCTTGAGTTTTTTTTTTTTTTAGTGCAACTGATTTCAAATTGGATGAAATATGAACAGGTCTCGTCGTCGACGTCGTTTGATGGGTGAATTTATACGGAAGATGAAATGATGAGGAAAACGCTGAGAGTTATTTTAGTTGAAAGAATCTGAGACACGAGGTTTGGTTTGGGAAGGGGGGAAGAAGAGATAGAGTGAGCATAAACGCGTTTGATGCAAATTGAAATTAAGAAGCTCGACGAATTCGTATCGCATCGGCGTTGCGTCAATTGTTTTCCCCTACAAATTTTTATTGTTGATCTTGCGGAAATTTACGGAATCTCGTTAATGTAAGGGAGAAGATAACTCCGCGGTTCAACCTCGATTTGACGCTTTTTGAAAGTGAAAAAAAAAAATTTAACAATTTTTATCTAAATACCAGTACATGTACTGTACTCGTATAATTATAATTATTACGAAGAAAATCATTTAACTTTTTTTTTTTTTTTTAGTTTAGTTTTTTAAAACTTAGGTACGTTTTATTAAGGAGTAGGCTACTACAAATACCATGAATGAATTTTAATAATTATTTTTCCTACAAAATGTATTACTGTACTAACGTGTGTCCTTAAAACTACGAAGCTTTTAAAAAGCGAATAAATCAGTCAAATTTTAATGAAAATAAATTATTTTTTTAATATTTACATACAACAGCATCTCCGATTTAATGATAAAAAACAATTTTTAGAATATGACCTCTCCAACTGAGTCGGCACGCGTAAACGTGCTCAGGCGATTACTTTGACGGCTAAAGCTTTTTGCGGACTTGCAGCCTGCACCTGCCGATTGCATCTCGGCACGTGCCGGCATCTACCGTAGGATTAATGCAAATTTCCTTGAACGCATTATTACGTGCCGACTCAGTTGTAGAGGTCACATTCTAAAAATTGTTTTTTTATCATTAAATCGGAGGTGTTTTTGTATATAAATTTAAAAAAAATAATTCATTTTCATTAAAATTTAATTTGTTTGTTCACTTTTTAAAAGTTTCGTAGCGTAGAAGTTTTTGAGCGGGATTAAAACATACTTTTTTAAGTCAGCGTTTTTTTTCGCTCGGCCATTGTTTTCTCCCCGCGTTGACTTTAGAATGTCAAATCGAGGTTCCACCGCGCTATATTTTCAATTCGCCAACGCGGATGCTCGCACATTCGTCCGGCGGGCAGAAAATTGATGAGAAAACAAGTTTTCATATCGATATTTTTACATATGTTTTTAGCATCGGTCTTAACCCGCGTTTCGCCTTTCCTTGCCTTTCCCCAACCTACAATACATGCAGTATATTATATTTCCACCCCCACCTTTACCTTTGTTTTAGACCGGAGTTGAGCAGCCTGCGGGATGTTGTCGAACATTATGTCTCTTTTGCGTCGTCGAATGTAATCAACGTACTAGATATTAAAGCTTTTTGAATCGAACCATAGGGTTGTTGTAGTTGATTTTCCGCTCTAACTCTCTATTCCTCCGGGCTTTTCCTGACTTGGAATTGCCATTCCCCCTTTCTTTTACGAGGACACGCGGCGGATGACCAGGGAAATTGGTTCGCTAATCTCTAAGCATCGAGTTTTGGTGCTAAACACAATATTTGTTTAACTTATTAAATATAATGAGTGGAGTTGCTGACAACAAAAGCTGCTTGTTGATTAAAAATTTTTATATATATATTTTTTTTTATTTTGGTCGATAAAAATTATTTTATTTGCTATTAGGCTTTTTCGGTTGTTGTATTAGATTTTTTAAAGATGATGCGAACATACGAAACGATGTTTAGGAAAATCTTTATATTTTTTTTTCTCGCTCATTTCGGGGAAAACAAATAATATTTAGGAAATGAACAAAAAGAAAGCTCAGTCTACGGTTCAAATTAATAAATTTAATGGTTCGTGTTATTAGACGACGCCGCTCATTAAGATAGTTTACTCGGAAATCATGATAAGGTAATGAATGTTTAAAAAAAATGGAGCATAAATAATTCCGGCAGATGTTATGACAATCGAGTTTATTACTTTTGGCAATGATTTAAGCAATAAAATAAAACGCTTTTAAATAAATTTCAGCGCTTTTTATTACCGATTATGTCAAACATAATTTATACAGTATTTTATTTTTTTTGCTGTTGTTTTTTTAAAAATGCCTTCGTTATAATATTTTTTTTATTTTCATTTATAATAGCACAGTAGTTGTCGAAAATTTTTGTTTTTAGTTTTTATTACGACGTTTAATTTACGTAGTGAACGATTTGTGGCTTTAAAATACACTGTAATAAGAACTATTTTTTTTTTTTTAAAAAAAAGGTTAAACCAAATGTTGGTTTAAATTCCAAGTAATGGACAGGTTTATCGGAATCTTCATCATTAGTTTATTGTTTTTTGTTGTTGTTTTTTTATCTTTTTTATTTTTTTTTTCTCCCCCACCCCGACAAACCTTATGCATTTGGCTGGCAAGTGGCGAGTGAATATGCAAGACGAAGTCAATTTTGCGGGCGTATCAAACGAGGTTTCAAATCTTCTCTCATTGTGCATGCAGGGATTACAATGGAGTATGTGCCTAGAGGATATCCTCATGATCGAACTTGAAAATAACACGAGATTTTTCGAACGAAGAGTAAAGTCGCGAGCGAGCGCGCGCTATGTTGCGGATCCCGCTGAGTTTCCTTCATGTTCTTCGACTCTATTAACATAATATTGCATTGGAAGCTGTTCCTGTTCTCTCTCTCTCGCTCTCACTCAGTGGAAACGATGACGCTTCAACGGGTCCGCCGCGCTGTCTCTTTTGTTAAACCTGAAACTTTATATAGCAATTCCTGTTTTGATCAGGAAACGTTGCCCAGGCATTTTTTTTTTACATCTATCTCTCTCTCTATCTTTTTTTATCGTTACATTGAAATGCTGAGAGATTATAGCTCAGAGTTCCGAGGACACAACATACCGTAGTTTGAATATACGCGTCGTAATCAATTTGAATTGTAAAAAAAAAAGAAGAAAAATGTTATGTTTGGGGAAAGGAGATGAGAGTTTCGGTCGTGTTATTAAACATTTTAAAAATGTTGACTGAAAAAGTTTACGAGAAAGTGAGCAAGTACCGAATATATTGACTCTGGCTTATTTAAGGAGGAGATAATATTAAAGCAACGGGCTCTTCTCCGCAAAACGAGTTTTTTTTTAAACGTGTTTCGAGCTTATAATAAAAAAAAAAATATAAGGAAGAGTAAGGTTCTCGTTCACTACGCTTGTATCCGTTTTGATATATCCGAGAGAAAGAAAAAAAAAGTGACATTTGAATGTTTTTGAAGCAATAAGAGTAAGCGGCGAATAAACGAATAAAGCTTGGCGACGAAGATTTTTAAAGGTTGGAAGAAGTGGTCGTTAAGGTGTTGACGATTCGCATTTAGAAGGCGTTTATCGGAAAAAAGTAACTTTTTTTTATCACACGTTTTTCGAGTCGAACGTGTAGTATAAGTAAGTAGGCTGTACCAGTGCATGGCGTTTGAAACCCTTCGAGAAATGAACACCGGGTTCACACTATATTTTTGATGATTTAATGGCGAAACCTCCGCGAAACGGAACTGACGAAGGAAGGAAAACGGAAAACGTTTTTTATATGCTAATTCCGTTCTGTAACGCGGAAACACTGTTCGACGACGGATGAGAGACAAATTTCTCGAAAATATGTCAAAGCCGGTTGGGTTTTTTTTTTTTTTAGGTTTCCGAATTCAATTTTGTGAATAAAAATGATGACTGGGATTTTTATTATTAATAATAATATTGGGTTACTGTTACAGTTCATTACTTCGTTTTGCATGGGATGCAAATCAATAATAATAATAATAATAAAAAAAGCATCTCTTAACATTTTTAGTAATTTATATTTAACTGTTATCTATTTATTTATTCTGCCCAGCTTAAGTATTTCAAATTTTGCTGATTAATTGACTTTGCAGAAGAAAAAAAAGGAAAAAATAGTGCGTTACGCTTTTGATTGAACTACATAATAATAAAGAGTGGAAATAAAAAATGATGAAAGTACCAAAATGCAAATTCCAAGAAAAACAGGTTTTAATTTGCCAAAAAAATTTAATTAATAACACTCAATTGCACCATACTTTTTTCCTATCCATTTGTTTTAAAATAATACCAAATCAAATTATTCTTAAAAATTGAATATTTTTTTAATAAAATATTTTTAAAAAGTTTAAAAAAAAAAAATTATAAATATCTTTTGGACACGTGCAAAAGTGACACCTGGACAGTCATTTTACCTGCCCTGTTGCGACCAATTTATTTACCAAAATAAAGCAATTGGCACTTTCATTTTTTTAAAGCAAATATAGGCATGGGTACATACAACCTTTTAAAGAAAAATCTCAATTTTTTCCAAAATGTAACATTGATCACTTTTTATTTCCCCTATTTTATCCCTTATCCCTGGTTAAGGTAACCCCCCTGGT
>JAQGAY010002412.1:0-10546 GCA_034698085.1 Polydesmus angustus
GCAATAAAATACTGTGCTCGATTTTACTAGCACGGGTGTTAATGACATAAAACGTACTTTTTGAACGCTGCCTAACATTGCCATTAATATAATTATGTATTATTGATATTCCCTTCTCATACTTGTGGCATTGGAAAGCGATGTTCAAAAAGTAAATCTATTGTACTGCATCATAAATATACCCGAGAAGTACTGGATTTTCTTTCGTGTAAACATTTTTAAAAAATTCACAAATATCTTATTATCACTGATCTTATTATTTGCCTTGCATTCAATTTTTTGTTAAAAAAATAATAAAATCAAAATAATTGTACTGTACTAAATAAATATTAACTGTTCTCATATTATTATGATGCGAAAGTCACTGGATAAATTTAAAAATTATAAGCCCATGTAGCTCATAATTACAAAAGTTGAAACTAAGATTACGATCATAATAAATAAAAACAATCCTATATGCATAGTAGCTATTAAAACAAAAACAAAAATCAGTTAAATTTAATTTAAAAAAATGTGTTAATTAATTATTATTACCTGGTTTAGGAATGTGATGTATTTGTATTTGATTGTCCACAGAAATACTAATTAAAGAAGCATCTTGCTCCCCAACCACGTGAGTGGAACTTTCGGAACTAGGTAAAAATTCCAAACCAGTAACGAAAATACTGTGAGCGTGTTCAACGTGATATAACCGCTATCAATCAAAACAAAAAATAAAACCACTATCTAAATAATAGTTATTTAAAATGTATTCATTTTTTTTTTACCTGAAGACTAAAGGCAATGTATATGGAAACCGCACCTGATATAGTTCCCGCAGCGACAAATCTTCCATCATCGCTGTTGAAATTACAAGACTAATTTTAATCAAGTCAAAATACTAACACCCCAAACAACAATAATTATATTCACCTGACAGCGAGAGAAGATAAATCCTGGCAAACGTTTAAAATTTTTTCTGGAATTAATTTATTCGCGTCCCATTTTACTAAATAGCAATTGGTCGAAAGTTTATTTTGTCGCGATACTGGAACGTGAGCGGTAAATATTTTTGACCGATTCTTGTCATTTTCCGTAATTCCGAAACTAAAAGAAATAAAAAAACGTACCGGTAATTAAAAAAGCAAACAAAATAATAAAATTTTATTTTCATACAATACCGGCAATTTCTGCATCTGTATTTCTGACCATTTGACGGATCCCATTTTAATTCACTTATATGTTTTCCATCTTTCACTGACCAAACGTGAGCGTGACAATCCCGCGAAACGCTTACGATCTAAATTAAATAAAAACCCAAATGTAATATTTTAATAATTCATTATTAGTGAAAACAATAATCATTTTCAAATTGCTAATCAAACCTTCGACGCGAGAGGATGAATATCTAAATCGTCAACATCGTCATTGTGTGCTTTAATATCCACCAAAAGTTTATAATCCGGTTTCTATATTTAATATCATAAAACAAAATTATAAAAACGCAAAAATTTTTTTTAATATAAAAATGCGGGTACCGTCCAAATTCTTATGTGTCCGTCTGATCCTCCAGTTACTAGAATCTTTCCATCTCCCGTTATCCGAACTACTTTTTGAAAAGCGTCTTCTATTTTCGCCGGAAAGTCCGTTTGAAAACATTTGATGGGTTTGATATCAAAGCCAATCACTCCTGTATACGAGTTGCTATTTTTATCCGCCCCCGCAGAATTATTTTTTAACGATGAACCACTGCTGCTGCTTGGTGCATTTTCAGCCGTTAAATCTCGTTCCGACGTTCTACGACGCCTTATGTTCGTCGGTTGACTATCTAGAAACGACAAAAACTTTAAAAAAGTCATCGTATTAAACTTATTCGTACCGTAGCCTGCTTACTTTTTCTTTTATCGTCTTTTTTATTCACTCCGGTCGCTTCTTCCTCTCGAACGACCTTATATTTAGCTTCATAAATTTGACAGTCTCCTTCTAAACCTGCACATATTACGTGCTCTTTTCCATTATACCAAGTACAGCAGTTCATGCAAGCCCGGTCTCCAATGTCGAATCTGCAAGCTGGTCTCGCGCAACATTTCGTTCCACTGTAGCTCAATTCGTACACCTCCTAGTAAACATATTACATGTACAGTATATTATTGGGTAATTTGTAAATATTAAAACGCCATTATATAAATATTGCAATAAAGAAAACATTATATTAATTATAATATATGAAATAAAAAGTCAACCCATTCACAGGTAAACAATCTAAACACTTCCAACGTGTGCAAATATACGTGTCATTTGTTAACCCATAAAAGATTTTAAAAATCATTGTATACTGTAGTTTTAAAATTAAACTTACAATAGCATTTGAAATTCCACTTCTAGCTTGACCTCCACCACCTGCTACTAATAAATACCTCGGGCTGAGCAATTTAACGGCATATAATGGGAAATTAACCCGAGCCAATAATTCGCCTTTCTTGGGCGCCATGTTGCCCAAATAAAGCAATCAGCTGTACAGGTTACGGTGTCCCAGATGTGACCATATAAAAATGCGCAGAAACATAATCGAAACTAAAATTAAATAAATGTATCAAAAGCAAATAAATTTTATCTAACAATTTTAAATATAATATGTATTTATATTTCAATGTTAATTACAATAATAACTAACAATAATTATTTAAAAATGATTTACTGGTAATGGTGAGCTCCTATAAATTAACCTGGAACATTAATCACCGTAGACCGGCTGTGATCTTATTTATTTACATGTTGATAGTTAAGATTAACTTAAATAAGTTTTACCACGATGAATATTAACGGCATTGGGTTAAACAACAACGTGGGAATGTTAAATATCCCTTCAAGTAAGCATTTCATTGAAATATTTTGCATTTTAATATTATACTTTCATTTTTGAAATGTAGATTCGTGTAACTTGGTTACGCCATTGCGAACGGGACATCTGTCAAAAGGTACCGTGATTCGCAAAACATCCACTTGCCAAAGAAAAGAATTAACCTTAGCTGATAAAGTCGAGTTTATTAAGTTTTACGAAACTGCCGGATTAAGTATTCGAGCAGCCGCGTTAAAATTCAATATCGGAAAAACTGCTGGCTTTGGAATTCTAAAAAGGAAGGAAGAATACCTTAAAGTAAATTTTTATAAACACTATTTTATAATTTATTGTATTTATTAATATAATATTCTGTAGCATTATGCCCTGAATGCTGACAGCAGTCGACGTCGGATGAGACGCAGTTCCAAGTTCCACGAAGTTAATTTGTGTACCTGGAAGTGGTTCAGTTCGGCTCACAACAAACACTCCAACATTTCGGGATCGAAATTGCAAGAAAAAGCGCTGAAATTCGCCAATAAATTAGGTATCGAAAATTTCAAAGCCTCCAACGGTTGGCTGGAGTGCTTTAAAAAGTGTTACAACGTGCAACAACAACAAATGAACAAAAATAACAGCAAAGAGATGGACTATATGACCAAATTAGACTGGAAATCGAAGTTATCGAATTTAATCGCCGATCGAACGTCGGAAAACATTTTCTGCTGCAAAATTACGCCTCTACTATTCCGCGCTTCTCCTCACAAAGGCTTACCGGAAATAATGGAAAGCGGCTCATCCGCTTCCTCCTTGATTATCGAACGATTGAACCTCATTTTTTGTTTCAGCGTGCACGGGGAAAAATTAACGCCGTGGGTTTTCGGCAGTTGCGAAAATTCCGCCGCTATCGCCGCCTCCTCACACGCCACCAGCTCCAATAATAATATAGTTTGGCGAATGAGCGAAGACGGAGAAATAAGTCGGGACATATTCCTCAATTATTTGGAACATTTAAACACGCTTTTGCAGCAAAAATCGCGAAAAATCGTTTTATTTTTAGATTCATCTTTCAGCAACGATTTGATGACAACCGTAGAACTTTCTCAAATTACTTTATATTATTTTCCCACAACGATAAATAGTTTAGAAAAGTACAACCCCATCGATTTCGGCGTATTGCAATTCATCAAAGCGCACTACAGGAAACAACTGTTGTGCGCGGTGCTTCCTTATTTAGACGCGCTAACCAATTGCGGGGAAGTGGTGGAATACTACAAATGCATCACCATCAACGACGCCCTGCTGTGGATCGCGCAGGCCTGGGAAGCCGTCAGCCATAATCTGATAATTAAAAGCTGCGGCGAGGCCGGCTTCATCATAACGCCGTACGGCACCACTTCGGGTTCAGCAGAGCTCTTGTATTGCGAATTGTCCGGGCTTTTAAACCTCTTGGCGAAATCTGTGACGGCGGATGTGGTGGCAGTCAACGATTACATCGAGTTGGATAATAATAATAATATTAGTAATAACGAGAACGGAGGGGAAAACCCATCGGAAGACGATCTGGAGGATCAGATCGCCATGGAGGTGGTGGCCGAGCGCAACGGCACCGCACCCGAAGAACTGCTCAGTCTCAATTTGGAGACTGACGAAGAAGAACTGCATTTATATCCGCCGGAAGATGACAAAAATAATGGAGAAATGATGAGTTACAAAGAAGCTTTCGAATCGATATGTAAGTTACGGAATTTCGCAAAGTCCAAAGAAATTTGTCTTTTGCCCATGTTAAACGAATTGAAATCCGTGATGGAAACGCTTGTAGCGGAAAATCCAAAGAAATGAAATAAAACTCTAAAAGAAAATGCCATTTTTTTTTGTCTGGAAAGATGTTGCATTTCCGAATCTAATTTTAGAACCTAAAATGATGAATCAGGTGGTCTAATTAAGCAAACCTATTTCAACGATTTTTAAGGGTTAGGGTGGATAATTAGGCGTTTGAACGCCAATTGGAAAGCTTATAATAATTATTATAGTGATTTCTGTGACACTACAGTATGGTTACTGCCATGGGGGATTGGATCATTTTCAATTCGTATTCTATTTATTTTTCCCTAAATTATTTTGGCAATTGTCTTTTGCCATTTGGTCAGCGATTGGCGTACATACCTTCTACTGACTGTCATGACATAAAGTTGAAGATGCACCGATACTAAGACGGATCTTCTAACATTATAACACTTAATAAAAGTTGTTAGCATTATAATTTTAAAAGTGTAGGCCTAATTCATATATTATTGCCAGAAATGTCAAGAAGGATTTGCCAACAGTGGCATAATAGGTCTAAGTAGCATACAATAGCCATGTTTTGCTTTCACGATCCTTCTCTTCAACTAATCATTACAAATATATTTGCAAGTTCAATAACGAACGAAAATACGACTCGCTGATGAACTAATTTTTAACATTGTAAGAAACTAAGAATTCTGTGCAATAATAATTATCATTTTCGAAATTCGATGGAACTTGGACTTGGTTCCGCAGCGAGTTGAAGAAAAGATGCGTTAGATGGCAGTACTAGCGCCGAACATAACAAAAGGATTCATTGACCAAGGCCTCACCGACAAAATGCCCCCCCCCCCCCAACTTGATTTTATAGAAAAAGAAGCTCATCTTAAATCCTGTCATTCCTTCAATTCATAAAAATAGAAATTATTTAAAAGGCATATTTAAATATTAAAATTATTTAGGTATTAAAGTATTTATTAAATATTAATTATTTTTTGAAATTTTGGGTGTTTTTTGATTTATGTTACAGCTTAATTAACGTACAATTTACTTAAATTTCAAAACAGTTTAAAATCAAAGGCACTCAAATTGCAATTATTTTGACTAATAAATAGTGTATACTACTCTTGGTGTTTGATTTACAAAGTTTTTAAGCATTGTTCATTTTTTTTTTGTTGAAGAAAGTCGACTAAGATGGAGCAATAATTATTCCTCAATAATTCTGCAGCCAGATTTTTAATATTTTAAAACAATTTAAATAAACTATTAAACCCTTAAAAAGTATACATTTCAGATAAAAAATATTAATTTTATGCACCAGAAATGCATATAGTTCTGCAAAATCTCAAAAAATTCAACCGAGATTTATTTTTAAGGAAATAATTATCGGGGAGTGGAAATAAATTATTATAACTCTAAGAACAATAATTGATACGATTCACCGTACAATAATAATTATTATTATAAATTAAATGCTAAGAGAGAAATTAAAATTAAAAGTGGAATGATTCTATAGAAGTTGCAAAAATAAAAGTCTAAACTTTGAAGCAAATTTTAAATCACAAAGGTTCATGATTTTGCCATTTTTCTACCATACAAATATCCTTCTAATAATTATCTAATCTTTATTCGTTGAAACCATTGTTCACCTAAATTTCAATTTAGTAAAATGGTTAATCACCTCATTCAGTTTTGAAACCGTGATTTGTTAAATTTTAATTCTGTACAGTGTACGTTATTATTATTATGCACAGTTTTTTTTAAGTTTCATTTGGAAATAAATAAAACCATTGCTCCAAATCCCATAACGCTCACCAGCAATTATTACTTTCTAATAAATTAGGTGCTAAGCAGATCACACTTGTTTCTTATTTTTTTTGATGCTAGAATATACCTGTGTTACGCATTATTTACTTGTGCTTATTTCCTTCCGTCCCATTCTGATAAGTTGCTTCTTTTCTCCTAAGTTTCTTCGTGAAATATTTATAAGTCGGATAGCCTAGTAACCAGCCGAAATATAAAATATGTCCCATAAAGTACACTTCCGAGTACACCTAGAATAATATTAAAACACTATTAGACGATACATTTTTAAAACATATTTAAGAAAAATTACCTTTGTCGCTAAGTCCCATTGAATAACCACAAAAGGAACTAAACAATAACTAAAAAATATGCCAACGTATAATTTTTGTAAAACAATCTTAATAATGTTGAGGTTTGGGTTATTGAAAAAAGCTGTCAGTTTTTCATTTTTCGAAATTATATATTCGACCTAAAAATTAATAAACAAAAATAGTTAATTCTTTCGGAATTGTACCCTCAATACGAGGCATATCAAAATGCATCAGACTTTAAATTTCCCTGCGTTAACAAGCAACTTGAGGAATAGGTCTTTTAGAGAGAGTACACAAATAAATACGGGTGAATTTTTGTCAACACGCAGACACGTGACAGAGGGTGTGTACACTGCGATCCTATGATATACGAGTGCTAGAGCTGTGGTTATTGCACCAATTTTTACCAGACCATTGGCAATACCCAAGTTACAACCAATTTTGGAAGTTTTAGCAAACTAGCAGTGATAATGAACAAAATACAAATTACTCAGTGGTAAAACCGGCTCATAGACTTCTCAAACATCACTTGAGAATGACTAGTCTTTCAATTAGCTCACAACAAACTGAAATGACAACCATCATGTCATCATCACTAAATTATTGACATCGCCATTTTGGATTGTTGAAGATCTACTGGATGTAAACCACACTCCGGCAACACGCAATCATCTTTGAATCGGAATTACAACTCCTTATTATCGTTAATGAATCCTCTGAATGTCTTCCATCTGCACATTGCTAAGCTTCTGGCAAATTCAATGCAATATTGATGCTCTGATCATTCTGTGAGCGCCGTGTACACCCCTTTTCACTCATAGCCAATGATTGATCCTTCCAGAAAGCTTTAAAAATATTCAAACATGCACACGAAGGTGTCATCCTCTCAACCAAAAAAACGCCTACCGTGCTTTTTTTAATTAACGAGGAAAATATTAAAGTCGGAATACTTTTCGGAGAATAATACTTACATCATGCTCTAATTTCATGACAGTGAATTCCAAAAAGAAAGTCAAGTAATAGGTAAAATGTAGCCCATGCCAAACGGCTAAAAACGCCAAAGTCACTCCTTGCGAGATCAGTTTATTTCCAAGAAATTTCAGTCTTTTATAAACATATCTGTTTAATAATAATGTTCGTTGATAAAATTAATATAGCTAAAACTAGTTACTGTATTAATTGTACATACGTTGCTGCCCACGTATTTGTAGTAATGTTAAAACTTTGAATGATGTGGCCAAACTTTGTCGCCGTTTCGAACCTTACCAAGTTGACATTGGCACAACCGTCCCATCGTTCTTCTCCATCTTCGTTCTTACCATTATACGTTATTCCAGTAAGAATGCAACTGCCTTCCTGCAACATGCAAAAAAAACCACATTAAAATATAATTCAAACTCAATAAAATTATTGAACTTGCGGATAGAATCCAGGAAATTATATATTTGCTGTACATAATTTTGCCCCAAATTGCCATTAAGATTAGTCTTTTGAGCAGCATATTGTTCTATTAAAAATAATTTATAAATCATTAAAAACCCAAAAAAAATTTTTAATAAAATTAATTCTTACTTTAAAACTATCGCTAAAAATGTATTCATAAGGGAAATACGAATTTCCGACGAGAAAAAATGATAAATATAATAAACCCGCACAACCTCGAATTACACCAGCTTTAAGACTAAAAACAAGAATAAACTGATAAATACAAATTAATAGCAATTAAGTTTTTTCAATAGCTTTACGAATTTGGTTTATCGCCAGAGTACTTCACTTCTCTATTTACAAATGTTAGGTATCGCTTCGCTGACATCTTCAGAAAAAAAGTACATTAGTAATAATTATTTTAATCCGTCTATGATAATTGCAACTTGTCAAACCTGAGGACCAACTAAACATGTTCCATAAAAAAATGAATATCCGGCTATTTCCAAAAGTGATGGAGTATGACTTAAGGCATTTTGAAATTGGCCACTATCTTTCTAATAAATAAAAAATAATAATAATTAAAAACATCTAATCATTAGAATACATTTTTAACAAAAATCGTACCTTTTTACCATCATAAATATCGAAAACCAAACCTAAATAAATTTTGGAATCAATATTATTATTAATATTTTATCGACTTATTAATATTTCAACAAACCAATCGCCTTTAAAGCAAATACGCAATGAGGCATAGTCCATTTAATATCATAGCCTTCAGTTTCTGTGTAATAATATCCTAATAGCAGATAACCCTAACAAATAATTAGGGTCAATTAACAATAATAATAATATACTAATATTTCAAAACTTACCATAAAGAAATTAAATCCTAAAAACACAGATAATTTAGTTCCTCCTTGTACTTTTAGCAAAATATATAAGACTATGATACACCCAACTATGTGTAAAACGTCAAAACCTAAACACAAACCAACCCAAGTTTTAAAAAAAACATAATAAGTAATTATTATAATACAGTATTATTTGTATACCATAGTTGAAGTAGCATAGACATATCCCTGATATCGTAAAGTAAAGATGTTGTTCGGTTGGGCTTCTCTGAGTAAGTACATTTCTGTATAAAAATGCTAATGGGTAACCTAAAAAATATTTAAAAATAAATACGGAGTAATTTAAATCTATAAAAAAATTAAAAAAATTTTAAAAAAAAATCGAAAAGGAAAAAAACCCGGAAATAAACTTAGAAACCCTTTTATTTAATTATTAACCTTGTTAACTTTTAAGCCACTTGATATTAATGTTTAGTTAAATGAAAATGTTTAAAATAATACTAGACGTGCACTTGACCCACAGTAAAATTTTATTTTTTTATGTGAAATTTCCAAAACAAAAATTCAAAAACGGCTGAATAAATAAAATAAAATTACTAAAAATCAATCAACTGTAAAATATTTTAAACCCGTCTATCCCCGCCTTGAACTACGAGGCATGAACTCTTATTAATATTATGGATGTTAAAAAAACTTTCGTTACGGTATTGCAGTAATTAAAACTTTAATAATCATCACCAGACAAAAACTCGTTATAATTATTAAGTCTAAACACACACACGTGTTCGCGAATAAATAATACATGTAATGACAAAAAAACCCAGGCAGTTGTCAGCCCAGTTGTCACCAAATTTATTAATAACCTTTCCCGATAAAAAAATACCCAAACCAGAATAAAATATGACTGATAAAGTCTACTGAAATTCAAACTTTTAATAATGGGGAAAAAATTAAGTAGAGTACTTCAAGTAAAAATAAAAATAAATGTTATAATAAAATAATTAATACTCTACTGTAAAATGTACAGTCAAAAAAAAGATATCAATTTTAAACAAAAAAAAAAGATAACATTGTGTTATTGGTGAAAAAAAATAATTGATCCACGATAGTAATATAGCATCGTTCTCTTTTGTTATTTTATTTTTTTAAAAATAAAAAACGGGTAAAAAAAATGATGCTACAATTAGCAGCTTTTTAATAGGTGATTAATACCATCGATAAGATCACTTTTAATTCGTATCACAGCTGAACCTAATTCTATCATAATTATTAGTCTTAAAAATGAGTTCAAGGTTTAACCGATAATCGAATTAACGATTAACACAAGAAAAATATAATGAAGATGTGTATATTATGTAGTGAAAGATGCAACATCATTTTCGAATATCCATTTCCGCATTGGTATTTTACTACAGTAAATGTACCATAGTTTAGAAAAATCGCCAACTGTAGTTTTATCGGTTACCACTGTTTATCTATACCACAATCATATCACATCGAAAGCAATAGTAAACACGCCGTTCACTTCATCATAATAGTAAACA
>JAQGAY010002413.1:0-10541 GCA_034698085.1 Polydesmus angustus
TCACCCTTATAACTCAAGAACCAGTGATTCGATTTGTATGAAAATTTGCATGGGAATGTAAAATGACCTCCTCTACAAGAAATTTTTATCATTATTTCTTTTTTCTATTCATTGCTACTAACGCCACCTCGCGGTCATTTGAATAAGAAACGGGCGTGGTCATCGAACGTCGAGACGACGTCCGCTAAGTGTTAGCGCAGGTTCACTGAGCATGCGCGTTTGACGTTTGTGCGGAAAATTTAATTTTTTCTTCAAACTTGCCGACTGCGCTTGCATTAAAATTTTGTTTTCTATTGTACTTTTTTAAGTTTGGGTTTGTAAAATAAAATAAATAATAAAAGAATACTCTGTAAATCACAATTTCTCAGTTTGTCGTCCGATTATAATTTAATTGCATCGACAATTCTGCATTAATTAAATTGATCATTTCGAAATTTTATAAAAGCTCGAGATAACAAACATGCTCAACATGATAATGTTCAAGTGTCACAGAACTCTAACGCAATGAATTGTGACTCGGACATGTACTGTACATGTACTGTATACAGGTATATAATAATGATAATGTTCAGTTAATTTGAGAACGTTTCCCGATCGCATTACTACCTTCATCCCATACATTTTGTCTTTCGACGCTTATTCTACATCGTCCACGTCAAAGCACATATCGTCGGCAGAAAGACTTCGCTACGAATGTTATTGCGTGCAATTTGATCAACATTACCATGGAAATAATTCAAAAACAATTCCGAGCTGGTTCACTCGATCCCGTTCAATGTTGACGGCCGCGCATTTGGCTATTCACTCGATTGGGGAAGCAGTCTCTATTATCTAAACTTAAGTATTAAAGTAAAACATTTACCGGTACCTGATCAAAAACTCTCTCTTAATGGAACCCCGGAAGTTTCTCGACGCTTGGCTATAGTCCACATCGATCGATGCGCATTGGAACGATTGCACGTGTAGGCTACAACACTTGAAAATAGTGTATTTGAAATAGAAGGAAACGTTTCTTGAGTTCGAAATCGTCCATCTTCGGCGCTTTCTATCTAATTAAATCGTAGAAACACACATAATTATTATGAAACAAGTAAAATATAAAAATCGCTTACCAGAATTCTCCTCCGCAAATTTCGACGCCATTTGCACAAGACTACCCCTGGACTTTAAACAGCAGCTGACCACTTACACCGCACAATACTTGTTTTAATTAGTCGCTAGATGGCGATTCCATAATTTTTTGAAAAATGTAGATTTTTTTAAAAAAAATATTAAAATAAAGAAAGGTTTACTCGAGCGTTTAATTAGCTCTTAAATTTATCGGAAAATTATGCGTTCCCGGAAACGATGAAATTCGGTAAAAACGAGAAATAAAATTTTTTAAAAACAAATTTTTATTCGTTAATTTTTTTTTTTTTTTGGTATATTTTTCTATTGACGATTAGTTTTCTTGAAAATTTGAGCTTAACATTTTTTGCTAGTAAAACCATAAACAAACAATTAATAATAATAATTTTTGTAAATGGTCCGTTTAAAAATAATTTTCTATTGAATTATTGCAAAAAAAAAAAAATTGATTGATAAAAAAACTAGGAATGGTAAATTGATTAATAAACAGAAGAGAGAAAAAAAAAACACAACATTAAATTCACAACATAAAAAAAACAACAACTATACAAATGCACATAATTACTTTATAATTATATTTTGGCAGCGCAGAATCTAAAAAAAAGGGCCAACAAAAACGTTAAGTAACTGTGTTAGCGAATCCATTTAAGTCACTGTGGCAGTGATTTAGCAACAGACGAAAAATCATAGTAATAATAATATATAATATTTATATATTTATAATATAAAAAAAAACAGTTTAACAAAACAAATT
This sequence comes from Polydesmus angustus, assembly GCA_034698085.1. Lineage (NCBI taxonomy): Eukaryota > Metazoa > Arthropoda > Diplopoda > Polydesmida > Polydesmidae > Polydesmus > Polydesmus angustus. Next base: position 1,883 of record JAQGAY010002413.1, read on the forward strand.
AATTGACTGGACCAGGACTTAGCGTGACGATGGGGTCCACTCGCTGTCGCAGACACACCTGACAACGACTGATGCGGGTCCTAAGGTCACCGGCCTTGAGGGTTTGGGCTTGGGGCGTGGAGAACTGTCGGTTGGACTCGATGGTGGCCAACCAGAAGCTGTACTGCGTGGTGAAGTAGTTACACCGACCGTGGCCTTGGCACTCGATGAACGGCGTGGCCCGGAAATCCTCCAAGCACGAGCCGGGAGAGATCAGAGCTTGACCACTTCCTTCCGCCCCCGCGTCCGTGTGCTAAATCACCAAATAAAATGACAGAAGATTAAACAAATCTCTCGATGCGAATTTAAACATCCAAACAAAATCAATAAGAAATTCATTTTTGTTTAGCGAATGCTTGGAAAATGTTTAAAATAATTTAAATTTTAGAATTTTAGCAAAATAATACAGAATGTGATTATTGTGCTTTACATAGTGTAACGTTAAGGTGTCTTAGGTGGTGTTTATAACGATGGCGTTTCAGTGAGTTATCAATGTACTTTAGCGACATTTAGTGAGTGTCTATGATATTTTAATAAAATAATGGTTATAGTGAAATTGTAAATGCTTATGATTTAGTGAGTGTTACAGGCGCTTTAGTAAGTGTGTAACGTTGAAAGATTTATTTGGTAAATTTAATGAGTTTTTCTAGTATATATTTTATAACAATTATAATATTTTAGTAATTTTTAAGGTGTTTTACTGAGCACTTATAATGCTTTAATTAGTAATGTTTTTTGCGTTTTAGTGAGTATTTATAATGATTTATGGAATTGAGAACATGAATGTCCTTACATGAAAAGTCAAGCATGAAAATGTGCAGTGAATTAGCAAAAGTATACATTGCAAATGCATAATGATTTCTGGGTATTTTAGTGTCGTTTCATGGTGTTTTAGTGAAAACTTAAGAGTGTTTACAGCACATTATTTAATTTTGATGTTGTTTTAAAAAGTTTTTAATTTGGTTTTGAGTGAATGTTTTCTTTTATTTTGCTTTATTTACGAGCAAATTTGTAATTTAATAAGTATTAGTGTAGTGTATTACTTAACGAAATTAGCTTTTAAAGCTTACTAAAAATTGGAATTTAGTAACCTTCTTAGTCTTTAAAGAGACCTGTGTTTTATTGAATGTTTTTAAATATTTTTTAGAGTTTAATAAGTAGTTTTCGTGATGGTTTTATAAGTTACTAATGAGAGAGGGAGCAGTAATTTGATGGAACGTACCATTAGGAAGCTGTATCCGATCCACAGCCCCGACCAACCCGTCGGGCATTCAGGAACACTTAGGGATTGACTATGAACAGCAATTACCTAATGGGAGAAAAAATAAATTAAATAAAGTTTCCTGAAACCCGAAAGAAAAAAAATTTTTTCAAGTGATTACGTGAGCTGGACTTTCGCAGACGGAGCATCTGCTGATGTATCTCTCTATTTGCCGTCCTTCGATCGGGTTCATCATCATGGGCATAGGCTCGGCCGTGCTTAACCAGTAACTATAGTCGTTGCGGGACGCGAAATAGCACACGTTCTGCAGGTTGCAGAACATGAAGGGCATAGTGCTGAAACGACGCAGACAACTTCCAGGTGTTCCTAACCACAAAATAAACAAAACTCATCTTAGAATTATTATTATTGTTACAAAAAATAGGACCAATAGAATAGGAGCATTAAATGTCTAAAAAAAAAAGTGATTAAAGTAGGGGGACTAGAGGAGAAGAAAAAGTTTAAATTGTTGGGTAAAAAAATATAATTTTTTCTACGGAAAGTGTAATAAAATAATTTTTAATTCTTAATTAAATTAAAATGAGAATTTTCAGAGAAAATGATAATATTTTTTTAAAAAAAAAAAAACATTTTTTAAAAGAACCAAAATCAAAGTAAAAAAAAGGGGAAATTAATTTAATAAAAAAACCACGTAAGAATGCAAGTGAAAAGCACCTAAGTCCTGTCCGTGAGCCTTGGCCGATCCCATGACGTGCAGCAAGGAGTATCCCTCCCACATGAGAGAGGTGTTGGTGGGGCAGGAAGGGATGACGCTGGTCTGGCTGTGGCGCGTGAAGAAGTAGCCCCGACTGGTCTTGAAGCGTCCTGGTTGCCCCGGAGCGCCCTGGTCACCCAAAGGTCCAGGCTGTCCGGGGAAACCGCTCAGACCCGGTTTCCCGGCTACTCCTCTTTGCCCCGGCTGCCCGGACAGACCGCTGTTACCGGAAGTACCCGGTCGACCCTGGTCTCCCGGCGGTCCGGCTCTGCCATTGTCCGGACGAGGTGGAGGCCGACCGGGAAAGCCTTTGGGGCCGGGGAAACCCCAAGGACCGGGGTCTCCGGGCTCTCCTTTGGGAACGGGTTCTAGGGGCGGGAGTGAGTCTCCGGGCTCTCCGGTTGAACCGGGTGGGCCGGCCAATCCGGGCTCACCGCGTCGACCGGCCAAACCATGGTCGCCTTGATAGCCTTTTCCTCCGGGTATTCCAGCTGGACCTACGTCACCTCGCTGACCTTTCAGTCCCGGAAATCCTGGTCTTCCGCTTTTGCCCTAACCAAAACACAAAACATTGAAAATTATAGTGAAGTTATGAAAATTTAATTACAATTAAAACTAAAATTATTTAGTCGTAATTAAAACTTAAATTAACAATGCTAGTATACTTAATGTTATCACTTACTACCAATACTATTACAGTACTAAATAAATCATTAAACTCTAAAAATCGCCGTTTCAAATCATTCACCAACTTATAAATGTATTTACGTTAAAACCGGCGTCTCCTTTTTGTCCGGGGATGGAAAATCCGTTGGGCCCGGGGTCTCCTTTGGGTCCTTGGAAGCCTGGGGGGCCTGGGATGCCGGAGCGGCCAGCTGTCCCTGGACGTCCGTTCAGCCCCGGAAGTCCCACGAAGCCCGGCAGTCCTCTGTCTCCTCTGAAGCCGGGTAAGCTGGGCCCGGGGCCGCCAGGAAAACCGATTTCGCCGTCTAAGCCGTTGTCACCCGGAGGACCAACACTTCCTGGCCTGCCCGGAAGACCGGGTTCTCCGTCTAAACCTGGGTTTCCGTGAGCAGCAATTCCTAAACCAACAATTCATTTATTCATTTGTTTTCAATAAGAGCGAGTTAGTGTCATTTAATTTGATCATTCATTGTTAGCGTTGTTTTCATTCCGGCAAATGGTGTTTAGAGCATTGCAATCTAATTGTTTAGGTGTGTAAGAAATTTCTTATTCCGGTTAAGTGAATATTTTACTGTTAATATATTTTTACCTTGTTAACTAAGTGTTTTTATAACTTAATAAAATTTATTTAGAATTTAATGAGCCTTTTTTAAACCTCAGTAATCGCTTTTTGAAGAATTTTCCACATTTTCTACGTTACAGTCAATGCTTTTTTTTTTTGTTTAACAAGAGTTTATAAAGTTTTAATGAACGTCTTTTAGAGTTTATTGAGCGCTTCTAAGAGCGCTTCTATGAATTTGAAATTTAATGATAATTTTTTAAAGTTTACTGAGCATTTTTAAAAAGTTTAACGGGTGTTTGTCAGGGCTTAAAAAGCGTATTTTAGATTCTAATCAGTGTTTCTTAGGGTTAAATATTAATTAACATAATTTCAAAAAGAGTTACTGACCGGGCAGAGCTGGCATTCCGCGCAGACCGGGTTGACCGAGGTTTCCTTGAGCTCCTGCAACAACATAAATAATTATTTCTCTCGTCAGAACTAAAAATCCCATCGTTTTAAGTTCCCCTCACCTTTTATTCCCGGACGACCCGCTTGACCCGGAAATCCGTCCGCGCCGTTGTTTCCTCGTTCTCCTTTGAAACCCGGAATTCCTTGCAAACCGTAGTCACCCAATTGACCTTTGAGACCGTTCAAACCCGGATATCCGGCATCTCCCACTTGACCTTTTTCAGCTCCGATCGCCCTTCCTGTTCAAACACAAAAAACAACAAAATTTAGATATTTTTAATAGGATGTCTTATCGCATTTAATTAAGAAAGTGAAGGATGACAATCTTAAAAAAAAAAGAATTTAGATCAATAAACTAAATCTAAACCGGTAAACTTACTGAAATCAAATTACTATAACTATAATAAACGCTAAATATAAAATTAAGCTCACAAACATTTTGATAAGATTAAGAAATTATTAAAAATATAATATTTAGGAACTCAAATATTAAAAAAACGTCGCTTAAAAAGTCACTTTAGTGGTTTACAGGATCACTAAATTAATTTAACAAGTCACCAATTTCATTTAATTTCACGCATAAAATCAGCAGTTATTAATGAGGAAGCTAAATTCATTAATAAAAGCACTCAATTATTCATAAATTCATTAAATTCGTTTAAAAAATCGATAAAATTATTTTCAAAAGTCACTAAAATCACTTTAAAAAAAAGCATAACATCTTCTAATAAAATCACTTAAAAAATTACTACTTAAACCATTTAAAAAATCAATAAAAAATTTAATTTTAAAAAATCTCTAAAATGAATTTTAAAAAATCATTTAAAAATCACTAAAATTATTAACTAAACAATGTGACAACAATCTCTGAATTTATTATAAAGTCTAAATATTTCTTTAAATGAAACCAGTTCTCTAATTCTTAAAAACACATTCTACGAGTACATTAAGTACCACGTTAAGTTTGCACTTACCGGGTAATCCTGCATTTCCAGTTTCACCAGTTAGACCGGGTTTTCCCGGCGCTCCTTCCGTGCCAGGGAGTCCAGCATCTCCAGGAGGTCCCGCTATCCCGTTAAATCCGGGAAAGCCCTCTCCTCCCTAAAAAAAATAAAATTCGCTCGAGTCAAACACTTCCGTCGGTTGAATGAGACAGCGCCACTCACTCGTTCGCCCACAATCCCGTTGATTCCGTTGAACCCGTCTTCACCTCTGATGCCGGGAAGACCCGGAAGTCCCTCCATCCCTCTTAACCCAGGAAAACCGTAATTGCCTTTGTCTCCAACCACTCCCGGAAAACCTATTTTTTTAAAAAAAAATCGGTTAATAAAATTTAAGATTAATTTTTTTACTAAACGCAAAACGCGAAGGAACGTACCGGGTGTGCCGGCGTTTCCGGGTACTCCGACGAAACCCGGAAGTCCCGGAAGACCGGGCAGACCTCGAGCTCCTCTCAGCCCTTTCGATCCCACTTCGCCGTTGTAGTTTAAGCCGTCGTCACCTCGCTGACCGGGAACACCCGGAGGTCCAACTAAACCGGGCAAACCCGGTGATCCTCTGTACCCTGAAAATTAAGAAGAATAAAATTATTTGGAGTTTAGATAACAAGTTTAGGGGGGTAGAAAAACCGGCGCAACTTTAAAACGCACTAAAAAGTCATAATTATTCAAATGCACTAATACGAACCATTATATTAATAATTATGCACATTATGAATACATTAAATAAAATAACACTTGCAAGTTTAGAAAGCACTAAAAATACTTCTAGCTGAGTTGAGATTCCACTGACATTATACCAGTTAGTGCGTTTAGAATCTTTTAATTATAGTAATTTTTTTGTTAACCAATGAAAGTACAGGGTGTCCATTGGATGACGTTAGTTTTGAAACTTGAATAAATCAGTCGAATTTTAATGAAAATAAATTATTATTTTTATATGTACAATAATTAGCACCTCCCATTTAATAATAAAAAAAACAATTTTTGGAATATGACCTCTACAACTGAGTCGGCACGTCTAAACGTGCTCACTTTGACGGCTAAAGCATTTGCGGACTTCTAGCCTGCAGCTGCCGACTGTATCTCGGCATGTGCCGTCATCTACCATAGGATTAATGCAAATTTCCTCGAGCGCATTAACACGTGCCGATTGAATTGTAGAATTCAGATTCTCAAAATTGCTTTTTTATACTTATTAAATGGGAAGTGTTAATTAGTGTAGATATAAAAAACAATTCATTTTCATTAAATTTTGACTGATTTATTTATGTTTTAAAACTTAACTTCATCCAACGAACACCCTAAATGTGTAGTGAGAGCATTTTTATTTACCTGGTAAGCCTGCGTCTCCTTTGTATCCCGGTTCCCCGACCAAAGCGTCATCTCCCCTTCCTCCCTTTAATCCAGGATATCCCGGACTTCCAGGCTCTCCTAAAAGAAATCCATTAATAATTATCCAGTTTGAAGCAAACTTAATGAACTCTTACCCATTTCTCCGATGCCTCCGTCCAATCCAGGGTCTCCGATGATCCCTTGGTTCCCGCGGTCTCCTTTCACACCGGGGAAGCCAGCTAAGCCCGGTCGTCCTGCTCCTCCTTTCTCTCCATCGCCACCAGGGGGTCCGCCGTCACCCTTCAACCCCGGAAGACCCGGCCTTCCGCTCAGTCCAGGAAATCCCTTAATCCCTGGGAATCCATTCTGTCCACTCTCTCCCTGAAAGCCCGGAAGTCCGTTGCTTCCCACCTCTCCCTTGGAACCGGGAGTTCCGGGGAAACCGTCCAGACCCGGCAAACCGGGTGAACCTCTTAAACCTTTGAGTCCAGGGAATCCCGGAGAACCTCTTCGGCCAATAGTCCCGGGAGCGGAATCTCCTCTTCCTCCTTTCAAACCGCGAGCCCCATTCAAACCCGTGTCTCCAGGGGCGCCTTTGGCTCCGGCCGGGCCTAACTCTCCTGGGAGACCAGGAGTTCCGAAGTCACCGGGGATTCCAGGGAAACCACTATCTCCGAGTTCTCCAGGAGCTCCGCTGATGCCTGGAGGACCGGGGTAACTAGGACCAAAGTCTCCTTTCAAGCCCTGAGTAAACACAATTGATTACATTAATTTATGTAGTAAATGATATTTAACTACAGTCAGTTTTTAAATTTACGGAGTTTTTAAAAAACGAATAAAGAAGTCAAATTTTAATGAAAATGAATTAATTTTTTAATATTGAGTTAGAACAACATTACCGATTTAACAATGAAAAATAACATCTGGCATGTGACCTCCTCCACTGAGTCGGCACATGTTAACGCATGTAACGAAATTTCTATTAACTCTCTCGCACGTGTCTGCTTGGATGTTGGCAATTACGAGTATGAGAAAGTTATTGAAAATTTTGCTAATCGAGTTAACATGTGCCGACTCAGTGGAGGAAGTAACATGCCAGATGCTATTTTTCATTGTTAAATCGGAGATGTTGTTCTAACTCAATATTAAAAAATTAATTGATTTTCATTAGGTATAATTTGACTTGTTTATTCGCTTTTTAAATTGAAAATTTTGCTAATCGAGTTAGCATGTGCCGACTCAGTTGGAGATGTCATATTCTAAAAGTTGTTTTTTTTTCATTTAATTGGAGATGTTGTTGTATGTAAATATTAAAAAATTAATTCATTTTCATTAAAATTTGACTTTGTTATTTGTTTTTCAAAATCTCCGTAAATTTAAAAACACTCTGTACATGAATTGCCAGTTCTCTAATAACGCGCAAATACGTTATAAAGCGATTAATCATATTAAATTATACTACCACTTTATTCGCAATTCTACTAATATCCAAACTAATTATTTTTTAGTTCACCCCTTTTTTTATTTTTTTTTAACTAGAGTACCAAACCAAACCCAACCCCCACTTTAAGTGTGCTTTTCTACACTGCGTTGCTTGAAAACAGGCTGATGTAAGTCTTACTTTGAGTCCCGGAAGTCCGGGTAAGCCAGGTAGACCTTCCAAACCGTTAGGGCCAGGTGGACCTCGATGACCAGGTTCACCGGAAATACCCAAGTATCCTTTCAGACCGTAGGAGCCGTGTAGGGTTGAGCCTGCACTCCCGGCCGGACCTTTGCCGCCTCGAGCGCCGGTCGCGCCGGGCAAACCGGGGTAACCTTTTCGTCCCTGAATGCCTAAGAAAATGTAACACTATTAGGATGATGAATTTGGTCTTGTTTTAAGAGAAGGAGCGAACCGATAGTCCCGTTGTCTCCAGGAGGCCCCGCTTGACCCTTCTTCCCGTAAGTCAGCAGTCCAGCAACATCGAATTTATCACCTGAAATAGAAACAAATTTGAAGGACGGTAAACAAAGTTAAATGATTTTAAAAAAATAACCGATTCCTTTCAAAAATTTTTTTAAAACTTTTTAAAAATAATAAATAAATAATGCTACGTTTTTTAATGTAAATATTTTAATGACACGTGGAAATACGTAGTTTATTTTAAAAACTTTTCTAACATTGAATTGTTCTATTCTGTGTTTAAACTTGATTTTGAACGTATAAAAATTATTTAACTTAATATTGAACGACTTTAGAATATTTTTGGAAATTGATCTTGATTTTGAACGACTTTTAAATACTTTAGGAAATTGATCTTGATTTTGAACGACTTTTCAATATTTTTGTAAATTGATCTTGATTTTGAACAAATTTTGAATTTAAAATTGAGCTCGATTTTTGGGTCGCTGCGAGTGTGGAGACCGGAAGTAAGTATTTTAAACACCGAATAGAACAATTCAATGTAAGAAAAGTCTTTAAAACAAAGTATTTCCATACGTCATTCAAATACTGTATTTCCATACGTCATTCAAATACTGTATTTCGATAATTAAAAGAATTTAATTCCGTACTAATTAGCTGTGTTCACTTTTTTAGGTGCACCGTGTATATAATAATAAGTGTACGTTGCAGACTG
>JAQGAY010002414.1:0-10540 GCA_034698085.1 Polydesmus angustus
GTATTTTCGTAAACTACATTTAAGGACTAGGAATGATTAGCTGAAATCCGGTATGCTGGCCATTGATAACACCTGTCGCTATAGTCAACATTAATACAATTATTGTTTTGATTAAAATTAGGCCATTCAAAAATTCCCAAATTGGCACAAAAAAAAAAATCGGTACATGTAGCTTGTTTTCCTGGCTTAAAAACTCGTTCTAAATAAAAGATAATGATTACATAGATTTTTAGAAGATTTATTTCCTATACCGAAAAGTTACATCTCTCCGAAAAATAAATTTGTATGTTATATTTTTGTATACTAGAACTGTATAAAACAGGCTTAACTACAAGTTTACTGTGAGTTAAATGTTACGCTTTGATAATCAGTACCGTACCGCATTTTAAAGACATGTTTTTAGATGATCACTTTTATTATGATGCATTATCTATAATAAAGGTACTGTATGCTGTTGTATTAAATTACCAATAATAATATTATTATTAATGGCTCGTTTCTTTTTAAAGATTTAATTCCGAGAACAGTGCCGGAATATTTCGTTAAGACAATAGCGCCCGCAACTTCTAGTTTAATTTTTCTACTGCTTTTATTATTAAATGACAATGACATTGCTAATTAAATTAGAGAATAATGAAAAAGATAAAGTGGAAAGCGTCAATTTTTTTTAAAAGCTTAAGATAATTATTATCCTTTCCTATAAAAATAACAACTTGTTTTAATAATCATTTGAAATTAAAAATAAAAGAAAAATCCTTCAGACAATAAACAAAAGAAATATTATGCTATTTTGGGCAGAGTGGTCAGGATGGTTTGAGCCGCTTGAGCATGTTGTGGAGTACCCGCTCTTAAAACAAAAGCTCTTATCAACGCGAGAAAAGATGTCTCTAGGGGCCTTAGTTTATCGTAGGAGCGTGAAAGAGCAACTTAGTGCCTTTTTATAGAGGTTCTAAATTTGTTATAATTTTTTGTTCCCTTTAAACTTTATAATTATTAACAATACACATTTCAACAAAAGTTTTCCAACAATTTTACTTGTTAAAAATAGCCTAATCTTGAGCCCTTCAATCATTTATTAACGACAAAACGTTGTGAAAGCTCTGAAAATTGAACTTTAACAAACGTGTTTTCTCACTATAAACTTTTTATAGAATTTTTACATGTACTTTTAAACTTTTTTATTCGTAAAAATATAAAAAATATGAAAATTCGGATCTTTTAACATTTTAGATTTTTTTTAAAATTTTACGATTGCCAACTTGGACTACATAATTTTTTACTCAAGCGTTAAAACAATAAAAGCAATTGATTCTCTTAATTAGTCTACATTCTTAGGCTTTCAATGAACCAGTCTAAGCCAGTTTTAATAAAAAATGTAATAAAAAAAATATTTTATTTATTTATTAACCTACAAGTTAATGATCTAATAACGTTCTGCTTAAAAGTCTAAAACTCTAGATTAATAACACTACCTAGCGTTGACAACAGAAAGTTTGATTTGTTTATACTATTTTCAGGAAGCTACGAAAAATAGTGCATTCATAAAACCTAATAGCTGCAATTGTGTACAAAAACTTCAATTTTTGTTTTTAAATTTTGCCTTGATATATATATTAGAAAAAGAATTATTTTATTAAAGCAAAATTCCATTCAAATGGGCTTATACGAAATAGCTCATTAATAAATTACATCAATAAAATAAATAATAATAATTATTATGGTTAATAAAACTTTTCCTTTTGTTGTTATAATTTTAATTAAATGTAAGTTTGTAAGATCATTAGCCATAATTTATTATAAAAATAATCATTTGCTAATTACATAGCGGATTGCACTAAAGAATAATATTCCTTTGATCGAAAAGCTCCATCGCACCAAACATTTTTGAAATGTTTTTTACTGAAATTTGTAAGGACCGTGCAAATAAATTTATATTATAATACCGTAAATAGTTTCTCTTTGTTTGCTGGAACATCACAAAACGGCTGTAACTTCAAGCCTTAATGTAACCTACTGTAATTGTATTGCTTTATTAAAAATTAAAACGGCGGCATACTGTCTTTTAAAGGTTGAATTATAAATGCAAAAATAATATTATAGTACGCCTACACTTTATGCAAATAGGCCTACAATTTATAATTATAATAAAATCGATTTTAATATTGTATCTGTTGAAGTACAGTGTAGGCCTATAAGTGATTTAATCTCACCATTTAAATTGTACAAATGAACGCAAATAGTTTAATACCGTTTATTACAGTTTGTAAAGGAAAGAAAACCCAGTGAAAACCAAGAATACAAACAAAAGAAGAAAAAAAATAAGTTTCCATTTGGGTAGTGAGCTAAGTCTGAGTCGCTGGATTAGTTCTACCTGTTTTCAAAACAAAAGAAAACTCATTACATGTACTGTATCTTGTACTCCAGTTAAAAGCGGGAAGAAACGTAGGTGGAGAGGGAATTGGCCTATCCCAGAATCCTTAGTGCACTATAAAAGCGGTCCTTACCATCTATTTTCATCACTATTTTTTCGAGATTGAGAACTATTCACATCGCCAAGCTCAAGGAAGAGAAATTTTGAGTAAAACATGGCTGAACAAGGTAAATATTATATTGCATTTTGTTTTTATATTATTTTAGTATCCTACTGTAATGATATCTTTTTATTTTATTAAAATTTATCATTTATTCATTTTTTTTAATACAGTACTTATGCAAAAACATCAAAATAATCAATTGTATTTTTACAGGCAAATGGATTATTACAGATTGTCGTTCTATCTCAGTAGATGAGTGGAAACGTAGCCAGGGACCTCCCAACAAGAAAAGACGGTTGGACCCTGCAATTATTATTATGTCAACAAAGAGCGCCTCGCCGACGTCATCAACGACAACTACATGGCCATCTTCAAGCCTGCCGTCATCATCCCTGCCAATCATCGTCGACTCTTATTCCATCCCACTAAGCCTTTGGGAGTCTCGCCACAAAACTCAACTAGAACTTAAAGAAGAGCCTGTACTGGAATCTGAAGAAGAACCATCGAGAGTTTCACAGCTAGTTGACGCTCTCGATCTGTGTAGGCCTATGATAAACGTGGCTAAGTCGAACAGTCAACCGACTTTTAGAAGAATATTGGAAGAACTTTCGCTTGTGCTGCTTTAACTTTTTTAATCGCCTTGTAATAACTAGCTTTGAATTTTTTAAATAAATATATATTTTTACAAAAATTTGTTTTAATTAGCTCGTTCAATCAAACTCGTTATTTTTTTGATATTTTCTTATGATTGTTTAACATTTTGATCCAAAAATGTTATGGTAAAGCTTTTTCCTTCATAATGCTTATAATATGTTGTCCCAGTGTGGGCTTTAGAACTTATTTTTGTACAGGAGGAGGTGAATAAATAAGTTCCAAAGTCCACACTCGGGCGACATAATAATTATGCACTGAACTTAAACATAAGAACGAGGGAAAAACTTAACTGCAAAGTCTATATTAGACGACATGTCTAACAATAATAATTTTGTTAAACCAGAACTGTTTTTCAGGTATTTTAACAAATTTCAGGTATTTTAACTAATTTTAACAAATTGTTATGACGTGGCAAAGTTTGTATAAAATTCTTTTTTAATGTTAGAATTATGCAATCGTCTTGATTAAAGTCGTTTTGATTAAAATTAGTTGCACTCTGAAAATGAATCGATCTTTGGAATAATGAATACTGCCGTAGATTATGAACTTTTTTTTTTTTTTAATATTAATGTATGAAAATTACAGAAATGTAAAAGATATAAATTTAAACTTTCATATAAGACTATAAAGGAATAATTAGTAATTCCTGTTACATTAATGTCGCACATTAAGTTGCACATTCTTAAAATTTACATGAATGTGCAACTAAATGTTAAATTTTCAAATAAAAGTAACTCGTGACCGCTTAAAATTTATCGAAAAGGATCGATATTTTTAACAATTAAAATTCCACGTATTAGTTTACTGTCTTCTTTGGCTCGGTGTAGTTTGCTGAATAGTCTTTTCCGCGTACTTGCAGTTGTTCGATTCGCAAGCACACGAAAACGAACGGGATTTGATCTTCCAAAACTTGCATCCGTAATCACACCTGTTGTTATTTAACAAGGAAGAGAGAGAAAATAAGACTTAAATATCTTTCGTTTTGTTAGTTTGGACAATTTTTGCATGAAATATATTGATATGCTTATTTTAAATAGAATTACGACATAAAATTTTTAAATTTCTCTTTAACAAATTCACACCAACTACTTGTAATACTTAGTTGTCCGCTCGGTTTCTTAAAAAAAATTTGTTCGAGTCTAAAATAAATGTAACAGTCTACTATATAGGATCTTGTCAAACCCAGCAAAAACCTTTTCAAAAATGGTCCAATAAAAAATAATAAATTACGATTACGTTATTATTTACGCAATTTTAAGTAGCAGATTTGTCAACTTTTCTAAGCTGAACCTAAACCTATTTGACATTAATAGGGTTAACATAAAAAAAAGTGTTCAGCCTTCTAATCACTATAGAAAGCGGTTTTAGGTCTCTGAACTCAAAGTTAACATTTCTAGAAAAGCACGCACACGCAACGTCTTATTTACCGTATAGCTAAAACACTATTTTTACAACTGCAAACAAATGCGCGCAAACTTGTTCAAATTACATTAATAAGTATAATAAAAGCTTAAATACCCCAACTCTTCGTAGGCTTTGATAGATCTGCTACTGAACATGGCTATCCTTGGAAAACGAGAATCCTGATAGTCCACGAAGACTTTGATGGCAATCAAGTTTGGATCACAGCTGTGATTTACAAATCTGCAAATGTTGCCGTAGAGGCGAGCATCAATGCAATAGGTTTCCTTAGACTAAAAAAAAAAAAATTAAATTAAATACAGTTCCTAAGTTTATCAGTACTTTGAACACCGATTTGACGTTAATAAATAAAAACTTATGATAGTAGCTAAAAGTAATTTAATGGCCATCCATTTAATTACCCTTTCTAAAATGCTTATTTCTTTTAATACTTCTAATAAGTTTGACTTTTTAATAATACAAATTCAGCTTATAAAAATGATTAAATTAAGCGTTATTAACAAGATCTAAGTTTAGATGGACATTATCGGTAATTAACGGAGAAAAATAGAAAAAAATGCCAATGTAATGTAGACAATGTGGTATGTTTGCAAATACATGTAGACTACTGTACAGCTGATAAAATATCAAGGCTATTGCCAAATTCAAAATTCATAACAAATAATAATAAAAAAACTATGCAACATGTCAACCAAATAAATTCACTAACCATTAATAACTAACTATCGTGAGAAAATTGTAAATTACAAACGCCAGCGCAAGAGAATGGCATTCTCTAAGCGCAAAAGTAGTGTAGCTAATAATCAAGACGTGGAGATAATCAAGTACGATCGATGACGTTTAATTTTATAATCAACGAACAATATGAAATTGATGAATACTGTAGGTCAAAGTTGCCGTGTACTAAAATGAGCACAAAATTAAATTCAAAACGAGATAAAACCGATGAGGCTAAAGGCTCTGACGACGTATTATCATGGAAATAAATCAAGATGCAAATACTCGTTTCGCGGAATACGGAGTGGGCGAAATGCAAACCTGACCGCTTTAATTAAATTTGTAAGAAGAAATTGTAGCGATGGGTTGTGCGTGGCAAGAATGAAAATCAGAAAAAATGTCGAGTATTACTTTTGTAGAAAAAGTCGCGCGTCCAGAAGCGTGACAAGATTCGAGCAAGAGTGGTCAAGTAGGTAAATTTGTCCCCGAACGTTGTGTTTCGAAAATTGTTTAATTCATCGGTTTTGGGAAATGCCTTGAGGGAGCAGACGGAAGCGAATGAACGTTCCAACGTTTCTCCAGCGTCCCAAGACGAGTGCAACGGCTAACAGCGATAGCACCCCAACAATCCATGAAAATCAACAAAACGCAATCGAATTTTAAACCATATATTTTAAATATTAATAAGTAAATCTAATAATTTCATACGTACTTTTAAATATTTATTCTGTACCATCATTATTACAACCGGAGCCTCGCATCATAATGCATTTAATATTATTAACTATGATCACTATGTACTCTGACCACAATGGTCAGCATTAATTATTCTTAGGGTCCGGGTACATAGAAAATAATGCTAATATGAAACTAATGTTAATTATGAAACGAGGCCCTGATAGCGATCAAGATTCACGCAACGAGTAATCGCAACTTGATTTATTTCCATGACAATGTATGCCTTTAGTATTCAGTTTGTCTTATTATATTATTTCACCTATTTGCTACTGTACAATTGTATCTTTTGAAAGCAAATTGTCTTAAGCTTTTTTTGGGTAAAAAAAAATTCGGTTTTGTAAAAATCGCACCTCACGGCACGTATTATCGAGTTTTGTTTATTGTAAATTATGACAAAACTAAACGATTAATTAGAAGTTTTTACAATACATGTAGCCTACCGTTAATCAAACTTTACAATTTCGCAACATTATTAAAATACAATCTTTAAATACAACTATTATAAATTTTTTTTTAAATAAATATAAATTAACCAACCTTATTATCCAAGTCAAAAAGATAGGAATCGTTCGACCGTTGATCTGCTTCTAAGTCAGATATGACTTCTCCCACGTACCTATGAATTATAAAAATGTAATATTGTTAGCACACAATTAAATAAAAAAATATTTTGCAATAATGAATTATTTACTCGCAAACGAAAGTTCCCTTCGGGATATCTTGCAAAGTGCGTACACCCCAACCCTTTGACTTAGTTCGAAACATTTGCAATCTACATCTAATTAAAAAATTGAAGTAAAACAGTATTTGTTATGAGGTTATAAAAAAGTGTAAAAAAAAATTATCTTATTTACTTAATTCCATTCTGAAGCACTCGATTACTACAATTAGTAAAACATAGACACGCTCGATTACACTCGTATATCATTGGAGGCTCGAGGTAGTCGAATTCTTCTACTAAGCGGCCAGCTTTGGTGTACCAGCAGCACCTATTCTTCAAAGAATTGCACTTGCATGAAGTAGATCCAGCACAATCGCCTCCACACTTACAACTCTGCAAAAATATTATATGTTTACGCATTTGAAAATTAAAATAAATATTAAATATCGTACAAATAATGAAGTAATTGATCGATCCATGGTTAACGGAAATGTTTCACAATTATCTATAACGTATAGATAGTCTGACGGAGGCATCTCATTGTCAATTGCGTTCACACATTGAATAGGAATTGGTTCTCTACCGCGTGAAATGTCACTAAAAAAATGACACAAAATAAGGAAGTTAAAGACATAAAATTACAAGTTAAACTTTAAGAAAGTATTTACCTAACAAAAATTTGGGGTTGAGTTGCACTAGATCCTGATGCGATGTTCAAGCGTTTGGTCAAGCTTAAAGCCAACCAAGTTTGGGAGCTTTGATCTTCGCAACACTGAAAATATTTTAAAATTATAAAAATAAATAAACGAAATACATGTAGTCGTTGCTAAATGTTATGATAAGTAACTGTAAATACCATAATTGGAGTTTCTCTGCTTTTGTTGGCAATATCAACATCAGCATTTCGGGATAAAAACAACCTGAAAATACTCTCACAATAAATAATTATACCTAAAAATAAATAAAGACTACAAAAATCTTACATTACGCAGTCGTATTTGTTTTGACGAGCAGCAACATGACTACAAGAACAAACTGATTAGTGTTTAAACTCAGAAATTGTATTAAAAAAATATATATATTTACAGTGGTGTTTCGCCAAAAACGTTTCTGGTATTAACGTCGCATCCACGATTCAAGAGTAATTCAGAAATTTCAAAACTGCCCGATAAAGCAGACCAATGCAGAGCTATATTCTGTTCCTATAAAGTTTGTTAAACAAAATCATAATTATCGTTAATGAAGTAAAATATTATAAACATTTATATTGTTTAAAGAAGCTTACTTTATCTCTTAAATTGAAATCGGCTCCATGGTCTAGAACAAGCTTGACAATCTCTATATGATTGAATTCGCAAGCCCAAATCAACGGCGTCCAGCCCCCATCGTCTTGCACATTTACGCTAACTTTACCAGTGTCTAAAATATTTTTCACAACTTCCAACAGTCCATATTTTGCGGCTAAATGTAACGAAGTCTCAGCGTTTTCTCCCTTCAAAATGTGCAAAATAAATTTATTAAACAGCTATAAAACAATATAATTTATACAATTTAATTACCCTAGTATCTAGTTGAACACCAGCCTTAATTAAGTATTGTGCAACAGAAACATGACCATTTTCAATAGCTGACATAATAGGTGTCCTAAGGTTGATATCCATAGCGTTAACAGCTGCTTCCGCCTGAATTAGAATGTGGATCAAAGTTAAATGGCCGTTTCCAGCAGCTATGTGCAAAATCGTCTGTTGATCGGAAGAATGATGTTTGACGTTTACATCGATTCCAAACACTACATTTTTAAAAAACATTATTTTTTTTTAATTAAAGTTAATGAAAGCATTATCAAATTATGCACAATAAATATTTAACTAATGAATTTCAAACCCTCAATCAATAAAGAGAGAAATTTGTAAACAAAATGGTACGCCGTACTATTAATAATTATAAAACATAATTAAATTATTTCTTACTGAGTATTTGAATAATTTTTTCAATGTCGCCGTTTTTAGCCGCAATGAATGCGTCTTCAACTGATAATAATACATTAGCCGAAGAACTAAAAACAAGGAATGGAAAAAAATTAAATTAGAAGTTTATAAAAATCAAAAAAGCTAAACAATTAATTTACCTATTAGTTGATACATGGTCAATTGCATTTTCTAAGCGAAATCTTTCAGGTCCTGCTGGAAGCCCTACTATAAAAAATACAAATATTAATTATGTTAGAAATAGACCCCAAAGCAAATCTGATTATTGCATATGAAATCGGAAATCGCCTGTGGCATTATTTAACTGCTAACTCATGAAGACATAATAATTTTTTTAAATTATAATTTGTACAAACAGCAGTTCAAACACAATAATAAAACAATTACCTGATGAAATTTCTTTACCGGTATCAGTTATTTTACAAACTTTAGAAGGCAAAACATTATCATCCTGTATCACAGTCTCTTTGGACGCTATTTTACGAGTAATATCCGTTCGAGATTCAAGACTAAAATTCACAATGTTTTAAAAAAATATTAATTAATTACGATATTCCAAAACATATTCTAACTCACCAGTTGTCGAACGGCAATTGTTGAGTTTGGAAAAAGTTAGTTGACTTAGGCGCAACTAGTTCCAGCTGAACAATTCGCAAATGTGAAGATTGACCGCAATGAGGACAAACTTCTACTCCATTCACCGCCAGTAAGCAATTTTTATGAGCGAGATGAACGGTTTTGTTCGGATCTGCGAGACACTGAACGAAAGTGCCTTGAGTGCAAAACTGACCGCATTGAGGACAGCTTTGATGAAGAAGCATTCGCTGATGATGAAGTTCGCAAAGAGCTTGAAAAGTTGTTCTGACAGAAGGACGAAATAACATGGTAGTCGATGAGGTCTTTTTCACACAACCGATCAACTATTATTACGATAAAATACAATAAAAAGTTTATAAAGATTAATAATAAAAAATATAAAACGTTACCCTATCATCGATGCAGTCTACGCCTTCGCAAAAGCTTTCTGGCGTTAAGCTTGAAGCTATGTGATTGCCGTCAGGAGAGTGACAAGTGCACAACTTCAAATATTCAGCGTCCGTATCCAACTTTTTTGATTCTTTTCCTACAAAAAATATATTTAAAAACTAATACACCGCCATAATAACTACAACAGTTCAACCAAATTACTGTCTGAGAAATGTACGTACTTGATAATTTCCTTTTACGAATTGGGCTTTTAGCTACTTGCATTTCCAATGCTGGTGGTTCAACACTATCAGCAGTAATCATCATTTCTCTATTATTATTCTCACTTAAAATCGGCATTGCTTTCTCACGGTTTGAATCTTTTATTCTAAAGAAAGAAGAAAAAAAAGTATTACTTAAAACAATTAAAAAAGATGCCGATTAAAATAAATGATTACGGTGATTGCAATTCGCCGTCGTTAGTAATTAGCTCTTTCAAGACAATTCTCCTTCTAGTTTCGAACTCGTCGTCCGTTTGATCCAAATCGCTTTTGGCTTTAGAGTACGGTCTGCCCCTTTCCTTTTTCCTTATTGTTCCGAACTCGTCGTCCGCCTGATCCACATCGGTTTTTGAATTAGAGTACGGTCTGCCCCTTTTCTTTTTCCTTATTGTTCCGAACTCGTCGTCCGTCTGATCCACATCGGTTTTTGAATTAGAGTACGGTCTGCCCCTTTTCTTTTTCTTTATAGATCCGAACTCGTCGTCCGTCTGATCCACATCGGTTTTTGAATTAGAGTACGGTCTGCCCCTTTTCTTTTTCCTTATAGTTCCGAACTCGTCGTCCGTCTGATCCACATCG
>JAQGAY010002415.1:0-10536 GCA_034698085.1 Polydesmus angustus
CGGGTTCGCACTATAAACGGGTTTTACTGTATATTTTTTGGCTGGTTTTTTTAGTGTATACAAATAAATTACAATGAAGCTGTTTTAACTTTTCTGGTTTATTTCATTTTATGAACCCCTTTTCATTACGTGCTAAATCTTTTTTAACGAATTTTAACGCTAAACTCGAGATGTTTAGAAATTATTTTAGAATTTTAAAGAAAGCTGTTTTCTAACAGCTGTTGATCTTTTTAAAGAAGAAAGCGGAGTGGGAAAAAAAAGGCAGCTTTTCAATAGAATATGAGCAATTACATTAGATCGCGTAATGACTGAGTATATATTTTGTGCAACGTCACTCACTGGAATCGATTGGCCGGGTATTATATACAAAGCAAGCACTCATCAGATTTGCAAAATTCGTTAAAAACAAAAATACTTGATGATTTTTTTTTATTGTGTTCTTTGTATACTTACTGACTGCAGAATGACGAGGGAGAGGGGGGAAAAAAAGGTCGAAATAATGGGTGAAATCGATACCGAGCTAAGCTCTGCCATAAATACGTAATTCAAAGCGTGAAACTTTAATAAAATGCGTAAAAGAAGCGCAATTTTTATGGCATTTCCCCGACTACGTTTGGTTTTTTACAACGGCTTTGTCAAACTATCGTTTACTGCAGAGGAAATATTAACCAACCAACTTGCTGCTTTGCTCCTGTATTCTAGCTTTCGTTGCATCGATTTATTCTAGGTAAACATTTTGTTTTATTTTTCTAAGCAAAAAACAAAAATTGTTAGCATCCAATAAAATAAAACAATAACTAATATAATTATAATATTAAGAAATCTATTGGTTTTAAGATCTCAGCATTTAATATCCACGACACGACACACTCCGCAACCAATTGTATTGAGTAACATCTAGCTGAAGGCTTAATGAATTTGTAAAATCTGCAGCAAGTTTTAAGATATTGCACTCTGGACAGCTGAAAAGTTGTCCACATAACCAGGCATTAAAAACGTTATAAAAATATTGAACGTACTGGTAGCATGAAGGACTTTTTGAGTACTGTATATTTTGCAGTTGGATTTTAATTTATTTTAAATTAAACAAAGTATTTTTATTTTTTTACTTGTAATATTATTAAGCGTAATTTATGTATTTTCAATTTTTTAAAACTTTAAAAAGAATTCAAACTACAGTAATGAATTTACTCCAAACATTTAATTAATGAAACAAAACAATGGGTACGCATTTTATAGCATAAATATACTGCATAATGCGAATATACGGCATAATTATAATATTTAATTTTGTTTAAACATCATAATTATGTCTCAAATTCTCCGTTGTCCTCAATTTTTATTCTGACTCTCGGTTTGCTCTGAAGAAAACATCAAATTTACTTTCATCTATTAAGTTATGCGAATGTAAATAAAAAGACTAAAATAACAAACCGAATCTTTTACAGTTCTAGATAAATTATACCGTATTTAGTTTCCTTAGTAAATAAAACTAAATTAGAGATGTTTCTCTTAGTAGGCCTACCGTAAAATATTTTAACCGATTCAGTGGTTATAAATTTAGCCTGCATTTTGGCTGTTAAAATAGGCTTTTGTATTGATGTTGTTGATGAGGCGCATTCGAGTTTGAGCGAAAGTTTATGCATGAAATAGTTGGCAACATTATATAAAACCAATTCGTCCGCACTTTGTTAGTGATTGGCATTTGAACCGCAGCTCAAATCGTCAGTTAATACTTATTTTTTTTATTTGTTTTGAAGAATACGCTTAGAAGCGAAAGTTTAACTCGGTTAAGAAAAAAAAAACGATAAAATGTTTATGCAGTCCCGAACACGCAATTGCTATTGTTTCAATACCTTATAAGACATTCTATTTGTCTCGTGATTTTGCATCGATATAGAAAAATCTATTTGTGGAAAATGTTTCGGAATATACTATTGGGAAATATTTCAAATGAATAATTGTTTTAAACAAAATTAAATTTTTTTGATGGGTTTTAATATACCCGGTAATACTTCGGCAATAATTATTTATTTCGCTTGTTTATTTACACTAAATTCCGTTGCAAAGCAAATTTGAATGTATTTATAAACGCTTAGTAACAAAATTGATTGTCCTTGCCCCAGTTTTTTTTTATTACGGAATTTGCATATTTAATCTGTTGTGGTTAATTTCATTATAAGATACGTTATTAGAGTACCGGACCTCCGGTATTATATGTTTTTGACAATTAAAATCAGTTTTTAGGCTTTTTTGTTAAACACAACGTAGACAATGTTTTAGTTGCGCTTTAGCGATCACAAATAAAGCAAGTCAATTAATTATATTAAGTGCAAATGAAATGAAACCTTGGTAGAAATCAAATACAGTATAGACTTACAAAGGCAAATATATTATTACCAGCATTTACTGCGGTTTTTATGAAGAAATTCGGGATTATACTAAGTGATTTAATAAATATAAACGTTATAACCCGCCCTCTAGTTATTTCGCAAAACATACAAGTAAAACGTAATCCATTCATTTGCGCAAATTGCTGGCCGCAAAGCTCTCGTGAAATCAAAGCTCGCACAAAGTGAATAAAGGAAAAAAAGTTAAAGTAAATTTTAAATAATTCTTGCAAAATGACTGAATAATATCTATTAACAAAATGCAAATTTATTTATACAGCAATCGAGCAAATCTTGGTTTAGGTGTACAAAATTCTGATTTTTGAAACCTGCCCGCACGTAAAAATAATTTAAAACAAAAACCTGAAAATGAAAATAAAAATCAGTTTAAATGAGAAAATTGGTAGTAGTAGAAAATAGTAAACTTGTTTGCATAATATACGCGCAAATGAAGAATTTAGTGCTCACTAAATACCGTGCTGGCGCCAGTTTTTCGCTCCGCAACTATACAAATAACTAAACGAAACTGGAGAAAATTTACCTACGTAATTGTAAAACTATCAGTTCGCTTACTTAGTACTTGCGCAAATGCATTATTGAGAGTACACAGCGGCGAACACTAATATTGTTTTTCAGTGAAAAAAGAAATGGTTTTTAAAGGAAATTGATAAATTTATCAAGTATTTCCGGGAACGATAGACTAACAAAAAAAGTGTAAAACGCAATTGGAAGTACAAACAAAATTTGGCGAGCACTCACGTGCAAAAAAAAAATTTAGGTACCAAAAATGGTACCGTTTAAAAAAAATATAAAAACCCCAATTAAACTAAAAATACTCACTGATTAAAGCTGGAGCTGCGGATCCAGTTTGATTTTTAAATTCAGTTCTGCAAATCCTCCAAAGTCCAGAATTACTCCTGAGAAAGTAAGTCTGAGACTTGTTAAGATACGCGGCTCCGCTGGGTACGTGAACAACGAACCAATAGTCGGTGCTAACGGAAACTACCCATAAAATAAAGCCTAAAGCTGTGAAGGCGGTAATTCCGAGGAGTAACTTTTGTTCCAAAAGAAAAATATCTCTGCCGGAAGAATAAGCGGAACTGGGTAAAATTGACCCGCGTCGACTTTCGTGTTCCACCGGGTGAACAATTAAAGGCGAATCTTGATGATTTCGAGAAAGCCCGTTTTTCTTCTTCTTGGTCACTTTTTTCTGACCCGCTTCTTTCACTTCCATGATGAACTTGAATATTAATCGTCGATTAATTTGATTGTTTATTTTTTTGCATAGAATGAGCGTGCGTGCAGTGGTCAAGTGTCACATCATTTTTTTAAATTTATTTTGTCGTTTCCTTTGTGATTGTGTTGTGAATGTTTGGCACACTGAAACACTTTGTTTTGACGGAACAGCAACGTTTGAAATGAAAGGTGATGGTGGTTCCTCAACAGTCTATAGTCTTTCTTTTTTCTTTTGCACGTGTCACGTGACGTCTATTCTCGACTATATTTATGGCTCAACAACGCACCCCCAAAATTGTTTTTGAAAGGAAAAATTTTTTTTTTCTTTTCGCTTTTCTGTCCTCCAATTTAACAGCAGGTCAACCATAAAAAACGATAAGCTGACAGATGATCATCTTTTTTTTTTTATAATTATTATTCTTTCTTTTTTTTAAATCTTTAAATAAGCTTAAACTTAGGAACTATTTTAAATGTTAAATAAATAAGCGCGAACTAGTCTATTTATAATTTTGATCTTAACGCCTGCTGACAAACAGGAAAAGGATTGCAGGTGCCTTAATTTAAAGCAATATAAAGTACAGTTCTAAATTAGTATAATAACTAAAAATATTTTAAAAAAATATATTTTTTTAAGAAGTTATTTTTTGTATTTATTTATAATACCGGTATAATTTTTATTTTCGTAGCTGGCGAATAGGAATTATTATTAAAAATATTGATTAAAGAAAAATCTTTAAATAATTTAAAAACTATTTTAATTTATTAAATAGAATTTGTACGTTTTGTTTTTAAATTAGTTAATACTTGAATACACTGTTGATATAATTTGCAATATTAACAATTATTGTCGTAGGCAATATAATTATTTTTGCGCTTAAATTGCAATTTTTATTTTTAGCATTTATTTTTTGTTAATTTAGTAATTCACTTTAAATTTATGCAAGTTTTATATAATGCAATTTCCGCATGCAATGCAACCGGTAGTAATGCAATTTGCGCACTCGTAAAAGAATTATTTTTTTTATGCGCTTGAAATATAATTTGCATGCTTAACATTTTTACTTAGATTAATATATTTAGGCATCTTCAATTTAATTTGCACTTTTTTTTGCATTATTTTTAATTGATTTTTAATGCGTTTTCAATTATTATTTACTTTGCACGTTTCTGCCACGCGCTTTAAAAGCCAATTTGCGCGTTTATTATTTCAATAGATATTTTTTGCAAATGTTAACAATAATTTTTGCTTTTAATTAATCGTCATAAACTTGTGCAATATAATTTATTGGGCGCCAATTTTCATATTCACTTACGCAGTTTTCCAGGGTTGAGCCAATAATTTTATTGCTCGCCGATGCAGGGTGTTATTCCACGCACAATTCATTCCTCGCTGCATTTAATCGTTGATTGCGGCCACTGCAGCAGCCTCGATCACCGTCAAACTCTTTTCAATCACCCTCCACCATATCCATCTTACTCATCTACTATCATCATTTTTATGCCTCAGCTTCCCATCATGCAATGCAACTCCTCCGTATTATGTCAGCGATAGCGCTCTATCCTCTTCCGTTTATCGATATTTTACCACGCTCGCATTCTCAAAATCTCGCAATATTATCGTTATTAATATTTTCGAGGATGGTAAAAAAATATATTTAAACAAGTATTTATTTAAATAAATTGTTTATTAGTTTTCATTGAAAAAAAAGTTACAAATACCCTATTTAGAGTCATTTTAGTGGTATTATTTTTTTTCTTTTTTGGCTTTGTTTTTAGCGGAAATGTATAGTGCTGTACAATAAAAGAGCTCAGTTTCGCTTAAATGCGGCTATAAGCTGCAGTCTGGATATCTTATTGAAAATCTTTCAGTGACGTCAAGTACTATACGTGGTCGAGTTTATTTAGTGGGGTAAAGGGATGTACATTATATGGATGGAATGAGATTGCATATTCATAAATTTTATTGAGTTCCGGTAGTTTTTTTTTTTTTTTTTTATTAAAAAAACCGTTTATACGATATCATTTAACGTCATGTCATAAGAAATAATTTTCCCCCTCATCACATCATTTACTTTCATTTAAACTTGCTGCAAAAATACTTTTACCATTTTCTTTTAAATTTTATTGGTCGTACTGCAGGAGAGATCAAACAAAAAATAATTGATAAAGATAGTTGATAAAAATACCGGTAATAGAAAACATCTTGATTCAAAACTTACTAACCTTTTTTGCGCCTGATAAGCTCGGAGTGCATGCTAATGGCCTTTGCGGTTGACTTTTAAGTTTTTTTTTTTGTTGTTTTTTTTTTTTTTTTCTTTTTTTTTTTGAATAGTGAAGAGGGGAGGAAGGAGGAAGGAAGGATAGTAAGAAAGACTATCGGAAACCATAACAAAAAAGACTGATTTGAAAGAATAGATAACAAAAACTTTTTTCTCAAGAAATAATTCTTGTATGTACATGTACATGTAATTACAGTATTAACAAATCATTACAAATACATCTTTCATCAGGTTGTCATATTCCAATTGGGACAAATTTCGATTATAAAAAAGAATGTTATAGCATCTTTTTTTTTTCTTTCATTTTAATAGATTGACTTGCACATCCTGTATTATTTTTGTTCATAAATTGGATTTTGATTAATTGGGAGTTTGACAATTATTTTTTTTTTTTTTGGAAACAATTGCTTCTAATTTAATAAATTCTGATTAGTAAGTTGTTAGTATTTTATTCTCTCAACAAATGGTTTAGATAATTATTTTTATTAATATATACAGTATTTACAAAATATTAACTATACATTCAGAGTTTTTTTTATGTTGATTTATTTATAACTTATTATACTGTGCATGTATTTTGTAAAATGAGCTAGCAGGAAAACTATTTAAAAAATACATAAAAAGAAAAAATAAATTAGATTAACTTAATTTTTATTTATTAAATTATTATCAACAAAAAATGAATTAATTTTTATAAATAAAACACTTGTAAAAATAATTTATCCTTGATTAAAATTTGCAAATCTATTTTTTTTTTTAAATACTGAACATGCATTCGTACAAATACGGAGTATTTGTTTTCTCTTGATAGTGAATATGGTTTACAGGTTGTTATTTTTTTTACGGGTTTACAGAGAGTTGTAACGTATCACTGGGGTTCAGAAATTGACCGAAATCCAAAATGCAGTTAAAAAGCTTATTATTTTGGAAAAAAAAAATTTTAAAAGTTGTTAATACTGTTATTTAATCGATTTACTATATTTCCTTTAACCTCCTTGATGGCACAGATTGTTGAAAACCAAGGTGGCTGGGGGGGTCTTCAATAAACAAAATGGCGGAAAAAGGATGAAGAAATGTGACAAATGTGGACAAGGGGGAAGGGGAGTAACAAGTTCTCAAAGTGTTGATATAAATAATGGGCATCCCTTTGAAACAATAATTTGTGACCTCTAATGTTTTCAAAGTCTATTAATTCGTTTTGCCTTGCAGCTCCTTTGAATTTCCCATTCTTTACTTTTACACCTTTTGATACTCCATTCCGAATTAAATGATTAGAAGGTTATTCATTGGATAATTATTCCGAACGAAGCTTTAATTTTAAAGACAATTTCCGTTTTTCTTATTTGTTTTGATAAAAAATTCAACAATGTTATTCAGGCAAGACCATTAATCAGTTTTTAATTTCAAAAATTTTTAATTTACCGTTTTCGTGGAAGTTAGAAATGAATAGTTTTAATATTAATTTATTATTTAGTATGCCATTTTTATTTTTTTAACATGGCTGTCTTCAAAATTCAGCAAGGTTTTTAAAATAATATACATGTAGTAGGCTACATGTATTGAGTAGAGAAAATGGATCAATATTTTTTTTTTTACATATTACTGCTGCAGTTTTGACAACAGTTTAGCGTGCGGTTGGCAAAATCAAAACAAAAGTCCAATTATGACAATCGAAGAAAATGACGTTACAGTATTTTTATTTGTTTTTTTCGCACCACTAAATTGTTTGACCACGACTACGAAATTACATTTTATACGACAGGAAAACTTATATAACGTTTTGTTAGTCAGTACATAATTGGAAAGTTAATTGGATCGACGAATAATGTGAATTCTGTGTTGTGCTACATATTCATGTAACGGCTCGGTAAGACAAAAATAATTCAAATTTATAGAGCTAAGGCATGCAAATTTTACTAAAATAATTAACTACATTTTTATGGACATACAGTTACGGGAAAGCTTCTGTAGTCTGTCGATCACAAAATCTAAGATAACATAATTATACCGGTACGAAAATGGTATATATTATTTAGTTTATAGTTAAAAATCAGTTTTTATTAAAGCGAAAAATACAATGGCATAATTGCTTTATTAATATTAATCTGTTGTTTTAGTTTGTAGAGGAAAAAAACTTTGGCACTGACTTACAAACCATCGCTTTTACAAATTTTAAAATAAACGGTTGTTGTAAGTGAATTTACAAAGATAATCTATATTTTTTTAAAAGAAATAGATAATTTTATTAATAGCCACTTCAGTTTACCGGAACTCATTTTATAATCTAGTAGAATCATCAACTAATGAGAAGTGGACATTTAATAATTATTGACAATTGACTGTTTTGATTGGACAAAAGCCACGCAGTTTCAGTAGCGCAAACAATATTGTCGTATTTTTAATTTTGCTAGATAATTTGATTTATTATCATAATTATTTTATGATATTCAATGATAAAAAAAAACCTACATCATTGGTTTATACTGTAGTATTAAATTTTATGGGGCTATGGTGTTTATGATTTAAAATGTAGTTGTACTGTGATTAATATTACAAATAACATAATTTTGTTATTTGTTCTTAAATACTAGCGTCAAAACTTCGCTAAAAACTCAAAAATGGACGATTGCCTTTAGCGCTTTTGTTCATAATACGAAAACGAATGTTTTAAAAATATCTCTTAGTTTAAAAGAAAGTTTTTACAATTATCTTATAAAAAAGGGGGAAATATAAGTAGTTCGTGGAAAATATAAGATTATAAGAGGAAGAATGGAAAAGTACATGGTATATCAAACGGTCCCAGTGGACGCTCTCTAGCATGTCCTTCATTAATTTTGGCATTTGCTACTTTACTCCTTCTTTGCAAGTATCTGTTGAACCACCGTTGCATCCGCTGCTTTAAATCCATTTCATTTAATTAATATCAAGATGGTCAACAAGATGATACGGTGGATATAAATATCCCTTAAATAATTACAAAACTGGTACTTACTCAAGGTTGAAGAGAAATGTAAAATTTAAATGAAAAACCAATACCGGTACTTTTAGGTTATTAAAAGCTAATTTCGATGCAAATGTAAATCGCTGTACATGTGCATACAAATAAGAAAGCATCCAAATGATCCAAATATGTCATTAGTTCTGACAAACGTACACTGCAAATATGAACTTCAATAAAAAAAGGATAATTATTTTGCATGTTGCGCTTTAGTTTTACTCTTGTTGCAAAAACGTTCAATCGCGTATGATAATTATTATTTCTTGTACTGTCATTTTGAAAACGAATCACTATGTAATGGAATATATATATCCAGCAGGTGATCTATTAATAATATTTGATTCTATACTCATCGATGAAGATGATATCGCCATATTAAAATTTAATGTGCATCGAAATAGTGGATTAAACGCAACGTTTGAGATGAGATTTTTGTGTTCAAGTGAAGTTCATTCTAACATTTTACCGTTTCTTGGACAGAATATTTGAAATTTGTGCTTTTTTCATTAAATTTTTTTTATTTTTGGTTAGAATAGTATATTAGTATTATATTATTGTTACTATTTTTTAGCAAAACCCATTTACAACGCCAGTTTTCGCAATCGCTTAGATTCTTAGAAGTTCTCACTTCAGATTGGACAATTGTCAGTTGGACACAATAATTATTTCAGGATGGTGTTTCAGACTGGTCCCTTGTGCCATATTTTGACTATAATGAAAAATTATTTTAATCAATTAATATTTGA
This sequence comes from Polydesmus angustus, assembly GCA_034698085.1. NCBI lineage: Eukaryota > Metazoa > Arthropoda > Diplopoda > Polydesmida > Polydesmidae > Polydesmus > Polydesmus angustus. The sequence goes on from JAQGAY010002415.1 coordinate 9,650, forward strand.
AATGTTAAACTAATACTCCGAGTATTTTGCATAAAAAATATTTTAGACGGTGCTTACAGTATGTCTGAAGTCAAAATGTTGACGGAGGGCAAGTAACATCACAGCCAATATCTCCAGCAATAATATTGGAGATAGATATTCATTCTACTCGATATTTGCTACTTCTATAGTTCGACAGTTGATATTGAAAATACGATAATAGTTTCTAAGTATCCGGCTTTAGATTCTAGAAAACATCTGCTTCCAAACTTAATTCAAAATCACAATCAAACATGGAATTCGAATACGGGATTTGGTTTCGATGAAATTCCGTGTTAAATGAAATATCAGTAATAAAAATTATTGTTAATTTCATTTCTCAAAACGATGGAAATACGCGGTTGATTAATACAGTATAACGACCAACTCAAAAGTTGGACTTCATTTTTAATTTTTTGTCCATCTAGACACGCATATTGCTGCGATCAAACTTTCAGTTGCGTAGGACAGCTAAAAAAATATGTACAATGTATATTTAGTTTTTTTAGACTTTTTTTTTTAAAGAAAGTATATTTAAAAGTTTGATAGATTGAATTTATAGCAATCCAGCCAGCATCAGTAAGCAGCATGTTCGCAATGAACAATTTTCAACTTGATTCCCAGTGCACACTTTTTTAAGTTGTATTCATTAATAAAATATTATTGACAAAGTAAAATTAGCACAGTCTATAGTTGAGATTTCATTTCACTTTTAAAATTGCAATAGCCTAGTGTAAACTCTAATGAAGGCGTGGCGTGATATGATGCAAAGAGGCAATTGCATCAGGCGCCACCATTTGGGGCACCAAATTGTCATATCAAAATTTTCTCCAAAAAAAAAATATTACAAAAAACATTTTGTCAAAAAA